>KN471362.1:4006-23448 GCA_000787095.1 Periophthalmodon schlosseri | reverse complement strand
GCTTGTCTTTATTCAAGTATAGATTTGTCAGTTGTCTGCTGTCGTACTTTTCAACAGCTCTTTGATATGAACGGATCCAAAATATTCGGATCCCATAAAAGACCCGTAAGTTCCATTATTATCCTTCGTATTAATTTAGCCCCGCCTATGCTGCGTGTTCATTGGACGAGGTAATCGCCCCGCCCCTTATATAAAGCCCTCCCTCCTCCTCTCCGGCCCGAGCTGAGACAAACTTTCACTTAACTCCACAACTCCAGCGGTGAACGGATGGAGACGTACGTGAGCCCGGAGCCCCCTGAACCCGCTGTCTTTCCCCCGGAGGTCAACTGCCAATGCGCGGAACCATAACCCCCTTCGCCTTTTTACTTTTATATCCCCAAACATGGCGAGAAAACACCGGACCTCCGCCTCTGCTACCGCGGTCACCCTCCTGCTTCTGACCGGGATGCTGGTGCTCTCGTGCGCGCACCGGAGCAGCAGCCTCCCGCTGGAACAAGACCCAGCTCCAACTACTACACTCTCCCCCGGTGGTAAGGTTTTCTCCGTGTACTTCCAGAGGTTAACCCGGGAGAGGAGGACGACCACAACAGGAGCCCGGTCCAGCAGCGCGTCTCCCCGGGTGGTGGAGCAGCTGTCCCCCGCCGACCTGTTCATAGCGGTGAAGACCACAGCCAGGTTCCACCGCTCTCGGCTGGAGCTGCTGCTGGAGACGTGGATGTCCCGGAGCATGGCGCAGGTGAGGGGTTTGGGAATTTGTGCAAAAATTAAAATAAGATATAATGAATTTAAAAAAAACGAAAACAAAACAAAACTAAAAACTTTGGCTAAAGATCAGATGATGCCTGCAAGTTAGGTTACTCTTTAGTAGCCTAGTGTTTTTCAAAACCCAAACACAAAAAAAAGTGAATCAATTCCAAAAATGGATAGCAATGGTCTAATACAATAAATAGAACTGATATTTTTAAAGGTGGGTACGTTGACTTTATATTTTTAAAGGTGGGTACGTTGACTTTATATTTTTAAAGGTGGGTACGTTGACTTTATATTTTTAAAGGTGGGTACGTTGACTTAATTCTCACTTTGTCTACTCCTGATTTAGGTTAATATGTGTTTAATGTAAGCCCTTAAGTGGTCTTTTTACATTCAGTGGCCTAATACAGTAGGCTAGCCCATAATTTTGTAATGACCTAATGTTTACGTATCCATGGAGTTTCGGAGTGATGAAAAGCACTGTTGTCATAGCAATTAACAATTCTAAACTAAATCTTCTGCTTTTGAATGAAGAAAAATGGCACTTATAAACAGGAAACTGAAACACATGAATAGGCTACACCTCTGCATTTTTGCTACGTTTTAAATGCTCAATTTTGGAAGAGCAAATCTTTTCTTAACTTTACGTTTCTTATGATGCATATTTAATTTTTGTAAGTGTAGCCTAATCACACATTATTTTGTTGATTTATTATAAAAGAAGTCCACCAAGCAGATTACTTTTTGTACTTTTACCTCATCATTTAGAGCACTATTTCTGACTTGAATATTGAATTATTGAATTATTTTAAAGTTAATTTTAGGCACAGTTCTTTCTAATGGAGCCTGTTTGAATTTGCTGATTTGAGCTTTAACGTCATGCTATAAATATAACTTGTCTTGGCCTAAGCAGTAATGTTGTCACAAAAATTTCAAACTCTTATTTCAATACTAAGGAACAGAATCGATACTGATATTTCGATATCGATACCTCTTTCTTTAGACAATAGGATGTGATTTTCAACATTAAATCACAGTACTTTCTTTTCTCTTCCCATGTGGCCTTATATCTGTGTGATCCCTCAGTCGTCCAGTAGGTTCCATAGTGGTCCATGGGCGTGTACTAGCTGTGTGTCTTTCTGATACAGCTCAAGATCATTCTAAAGGTATTCAGGAAAGGTTCATTTCTGTCCTGTGAATGTGACTTTTTTAGCATGAATACCTGCTCAAATGAGTATCTAGTTTCGACTGTAGTTTTAGTATTGTTTTGTATCAGCACAAATGTCGTGACTTCTCTGCAAATTCATTTACTAAGTTAAGGACTGGGCTAGCATACATTCCTCCACCATTTGTCCTTGTTGGCTCCCCCTGATTCTCAGTGCGTTACAGGGCTGATACTGGACCATTTGATGTGGCGGTACAGGTCTGGTCTGGTTATAAATAGCTGAGATGGTGTGAAAAGTCCACAAGGAGGTGTTTGATGTGATCTTCTGCCCATAGCGCTCTTCACACCTCTGCTGCTGACCCTGTGGTGGACCCTGTGGTGTGGAGCGCTGATATAGTGCCCTCCTTTGTCATGGATGAAGCAGAGTGAGCAGACCTGTCCTACTGCTCAGTGAAGACTATAAAAGACAGAGAAGAGAGTGCATGCTATTAAAGGTCCTATATTAGAAAAAAAATCTTGTGAGCTTTAAGCCATGTTCTAATGTTGTTACTTTTTGAAAAACATACCTAGAGTTGTATTTTGTTTCATTCACAAATGTTTGAGTAATCTCTGCTCTGTTCCACCTAGGGATGCATCGATGTCAGTACTGGTATCGAATATCGGCACTGATACTGAAAAATTAGCAGGATCGGGTCTCGGTTACATGGCAACGGCTCAGCTGATTTCCTGCTTGGGTCTTTAATTAGATGTAATGAGACAATTTACAGGCAGATTTTGACCTAGAACATCTCATAATGTTTGAGCTTTTATTCATATGAAGCTGTTCAGTAGTTATTTGAAGGGTAAATAACAGTTACCTAACACAATTGGATCTCTCGTGCAATAAGTTAACTCTGTTTTAAAGAAATAAGTGCCTCTTTCTGTCCCTACGCTGGTATCTGTTAATTTCTTTGTGATGTCATGTAGTGGTAATTTTCAAGTTAACAGCTTTCGCCTCATTCTCTTTTACCTTTAGTTCAGTAGATATAATCAATTCCAGGTCTCAAATAATCCAGGTGATTCTAGTGAAGGTGCATGGAGTTTAAAAACACAATGGAGCACTTCCTGTATTACCACATGACATCACAGCTCAGCTTAAATCTGCAGGGTTTGTGTGTTAAACATGTGAATGAAACAAGACACAACTCCGGGATGTTTTTGATGAGGAATCAACATTATAACATCGATCAGAAAACAGTGTAATGGGCCCTTTAAGATACAGATTAGAGTAGGACGATTTGGGAAAAATATCAAATTGCCATTTTTTTGGACAAGAATTGAGATTAGATTAGATTTAATTATAGAATTCTGTTCAAAAGTTCACATTTTAAACCCGTCCAGAATTGACTTAAAGAAATATATACTGACAAACTAATGGGGATGCACCGATCCGATACTGGCTGAATCTGATATCGGTTCAGCCAGTATCGTGGTTATACAGATAAATTGATATAACAAGACTTTTTACTGATCATAGTTGGCCCAGAAAGTCTCATAATATTTGAATTTTTATTTATACAAACGTGTTCTGCGGTTACTTGAGATAAATAACTGGCCACAGTGGCGTGTTTCCCTGGTGATCTGAGCAGAGTAGGACTGTCCCCTCTCTGACCCCAGCCCGTGGTCAGCCCCTCAGAGCAGTGTGTGGAGGGACACATGTTTGTGGTGACCCGCCCAGTAGGCTCTAATAGGACACAGACATCAGGGAGTTTAAACCCACGCTACCGCTTCAAAATGTGTCTTGCCCCAGTACAGATGTATTGTATAAGGAGCTCTTGAGGTCAAAATGCGTCTGCTGTGTACTGGTTGCATCTAATTTTAAAGCGTTTTATTGTCTGAGACTCAGGACGTGCTTGTTAGCATGTTGTCAGCATTACAGTCACAGCAAACTCAGCTCTGGTCTCTGACGATTGTGAGCAGCGCTTATAAACTCATTGCGGTGAATAATTAGGGTTCTTGGAATGCATAAGGTAAGTGAGGAATAACTTTGGACCACTGCAAAAGACCATTTAAGGCAGTAAAAATCAGGTACAGCACAGGTACAGCTTTAAGCACATTCTGAGAGGGAGCTCCACATACCTGCTCTGTTCCCACACTCATCTTAGAGTTACACTGCTGACTCAGGGAACATCCACACTCTGAGCTGTTCCCATGGGAAATGCAGAGGAGGGACTCTTTAGTTTCCATGTGGGTAAAGTATTAGACTTGATACAATACTGCAACAACAATAGTTGTTACAGTACTGCAACAACAATAGCTGAAGTGGCTTGGTAACAATACAGAAGGAACTACAAGTACTGCACTCATGTTTCCTGTTATTTCATTAATATATCCTGCCTCTTCTATTTAGCAATAAGATTAGCATAATATTCCCCCTCACAACACCGCTGCAGTCTGCATTACTGTGGGTGATGTATATTTATCACATTATAGGGACTGAAATCAGTACACACTCAATTAATAATTAGCCATACAAGTTCCTTATTCAGTCTTCTTTCTTTATCTTTATTCATACAGAACACTTGGGCTCTGTTTTTCATGGGCGCCCTGTTTAAAATACAATACAAACAGAAAAACAAACAAAACAATTAAGAATATACATCCATATAAAACATTAAAAACAGGTGCAGGTTTGTGTATAAAAGTTCGCGTTTTCCATCTCAGCTTTGGTGCGGCTAGTTCTTCTACAGCTCAAATCTTACTGTATTGCAACAAAAACAAAAATCTCAACATTAATGCAAAGAAAATGTACACACAATAAATACTGAGCTCCAAAATAGTATTTATGGTGACAGGCCTAATGGTGACATGTTTCCAAAACGATATAGCAGACACAAGCACAATATGTCGTCTGTAAGGAGTGAATATATCAAAAGTGACCCAAATGTGAAATGAAATGTGCTTTATTGTTGAAGACCAAGTAGTCATTACTTGTTTATGCTTTCTACCATGTCATAATGTTGGCAATCTCCCCAGGGCCCTATTTGAAGATACTGCAATGCTCAGCTCCCACATGACAGTTCTCCATAAATATACAAAAACATGATACAAACTGTACATGAAAACTTGACAAACATCATCATTATCAGGATGCATGATTGTGTTCTGATGGCGCTCTGAAGGTGAAGTAACTTAGCATGACGAGCAAAGGGAGAGGGAACTATGTCACCAATGAAAGTGAAACTTATAAAACATGTTAAAGCGTTGTTTTCAGCGAATATATTTTCAAAACAATAAAAGGTAACGTGGTGATCTAAATGTTACGTGTTAATACCTCATAGAAGTAAAACACACCCTCTTTTAAAGTTTTTACAAGTTGCAAATTTTTTGAATGAAGTTGCAAGTAAATGTTTTTCTTTTTCTACAAACTCCATGTTGTCCATTTTGTATAGGATGGGTTCCAAACTCAATTGGAGTAGCCTGGTCTTATCCAAACACACTCTCTCACTCTTTTCTGTTGTTGTAGCAGAGACCATTTCCTGTGACAAATTTTCCCTCCCTCCACTCACAACTCCCCATTTGTGTTCCCTCCAAAAGCCGCTCACCCTAACCCCAATACCCCTCCTCTCCTACCCCCTCCTGAGCCCTGATCCTGGGGTCACATCTCCAGAGGCGCTCCTCATCTGGAGCTCCTGACAGACACCAGCAGCTGCTCCTGTCTGCAGCGCTGGCAGTGCACAACATTCTACATACAATAGCCTAGTTCAGTAGTTTGTGTAGTTATGTGTTACTTTTGGCAATTAATAGGGAAAAACATTCAGATTTTTTTTCTATTGTGAATCCATCTGATACACTTTTTTCCAGGCTGATTCTCAGTTCTAAAATCCAGCATACTTTCTCTTTAGCATTTCAAATTGTATAGTAAATTGTATATAGTTTGGGGTAGAATCTAATCTTGATTCTAAAAGCTACTTTATTTTATTTCTTTAACGTTAGGCGGCACCGTCAAAAATGTCACTCTCCTTTGCTTGACCCTTGTTTTTCGCGTCTGTCTGCACTGGTATCTGTTAATATCGGGTATCAGCAGATACTTACAGCTATAGTATCCAAATTGGTATCGGAACTGAAAAAGGTGCATCCCCAAATTAAGACCTAATTTAGTGCAGACATCACACGTTTCTGAATTGTTACACCCTAGTATATAGTAGTTTTTGTTGAGGCAAATGATCACAATTGTAGTGTAGAGTTGTCAAAAGTATCGAAAATCAGATGCTAATCGATATTAAAACTAGTCTCAAAACTAGATACTTGTTTGAGCAGGTATCAATACTAAAAAAGTCACATTCAAAGGACAGAAATGAACTTCTCCTAAATAGCTTTAGAATGATCTTGGCTGTATCAGCTAAAAAAGTCACATTCAAAGGACAGAAATGAACTTCTCCTAAATAGCTTTAGAATGATCTTGAGCTGTATCAGAACAAGTATAAGACCATTATGGAACCTACCTGGACGACTGAGGGATTACACCATGGATCTATTAAAATAACTAGATAGGATATTGCTAGTTTAGAGCTGTCTTGAGTTGGATTAGTGGGCACTACGACAAAAAAAATCCCTCCTGCCCAGAAAGGATTTCTCTCATAGAGCACAATGCACAGATTGCTTGTGTTTGGCTGACAGGGCACCTACAGCTTTCACAAAGGTAAAGTTTGTGGCGATTTTTCCCTGTTTTCAGATCATACACTTTTTCTTAGCTCAAACTGTATCTGTTGTCTTAAAAAAAAAAACGCTTTTTAATCGTTCGCTTCAGCGGTCATGTGGTCAACACTATGACAACACTTCTTTATAGACACTTTAGACAGCTCTGAAATGATTCAAACAGTTAAAAATATCCACTAAACGTGTCATTGAGAGGCCCACTATGTCAAAGGGACTGTACTGCATCTAGCACATCTGTAAAATAGTCCTTACAGTTCACTTTGATCCTAAAGAATAGCCAGTTGTGTGTGTTGCTGCTGGTCAGGAACTTCAGAACTAGCATCTTAAATGATCTTTACTATGCACTTTTTAAAATGGAGTTTGAAACTTCTCTTATAGTTTATTATGGGGTGTCCAAAAATCAATTTTTCATGAGAATAAAGATGACCATTTTTGTCCAGTCTATAAATTACGCCACAAAAATAACTGAAATACTTTGTCTATGGCATTACAGCTACTATTACATCCAAGTGTTTGTATTAAGGTTTATCATGTTCACGTATCTACTGTGATGATGATAATTCTTCATAATGTAACTATTGATCACAATTTTGATTTTATTTTGTCTTATTTAAAATTAATAATAAAGGCCGGATTTTGATTGGTGCCATAGTAGAATGTCTTCCTCTAAAGTCTTCCTTCTGCTCCAGACCACATGCTTTTACTGACAGATGATTGGTTCTAGACCTCTCCATTAAAAAGACCCAAGATGATCATTGTCCATTACTACTGACAATGATCTCAATCCAAATATGATCGATTGCACAGCCCTAAGTAAGTAGGATGTGTGTGTGTCTGTGTGTGTATCCAGCTGCAGAGGGCTGATAGAGCCACTGCTGTCCCCCTTTGTGCCTGGGGAATAACAGGAAAACATGCCATCCCTCTGTCTGTCTCTCAGTCGATCTCTCTCTCTGTCCACAGACGTTTGTGTTCACAGACGCAGAAGACCCCCAGCTGCAGCACAGGCTCGGTGAGTCCAGCTTCTCTCTGTGGTACAGGGGCAAAGCTGCAGTCTCGTCTGTAATTTTCCAACGCACTGTCTCACTATATACTACATAATATGAGGAAACTATGTTGGATTTTCACACAGTAAGATCTAAAGCCCCACAATATATCAACATCGAATCAAAATTACGTTTTGAGTTGGCTGCAGAAATTGTTTAGATGATACAATGTGCTCTCCAAAACAAAATATGCTGTGTTTTTATAGAAATAATCTTGTTGTACCTGTAATTTAGACCTCTACAAACGTTCTGAATTACATGGGATTCTTGTATCAGTTAAACAGTTCATATTTCATTCTTCTTTCAAAGGTTATTATTGCTCCTGGAGTTGTTTAGAATATGCACTTTGAACAGAATCCTACTTTTTAAACATGCATCACAAATCTGATAACAACTGCAATACTATAAATCAAGTATTGAAAGTAATCAATAAATAGTAAGATGAATAGCATATTGTGTAGTACAAAAAAGTAAATGACGTAATCAGTTAGATACTCGGTCTAGTGATGTCTTTGATTAATTGTTACATTAATTGGCCGCAAACAAGTAAGATGTTGTAGGTAATAGTTTGTGGACAGATTTAATTTCTATAACTTAATTTCTATAACTTAAGGAGCTTAAGGTCTCTTCTTAGAGGCATATGACAGTACTTAATTCTGTTATTTGTCTCCTAGGTGACCATCTGATCCACACTCACTGCTCTGGAGCTCACACTCGTCAGGCACTGTCCTGTAAGATGTTCTACGAGTACGACACTTTCCTCCGCTCAGGCAGGAAGTAAGGCCCCGCCCACCTCACACATGACTTGTCCTCTCCTAACCTCCTCCTCCACTACCCCCTCCCCTTTTTCCTCTTCCCCTCTCTCTCCTTTCTTTCTCTTTTCCTCACTGTCCTCTCTCTCCTTTCTCTTTTTCTCTCTTTGTCACGCTCTATTTTTTATCTCTCTCTCTGCCACTCCTTTGTCTCTCTCTCCTTTCTTTACCTTCTTTCTTTACTTTCTTTCTCACTCTCTTACTCTTTCTCTCATTCTCTCCTGCCCTCCTCTCTCTCTCTCCCTCCCTCTCTGTCTGTGTTTCTCTTTCTTTCCTGACCTCTCCTGTGTGTTTCTGTATTCCAGGTGGTTGTGTCACGTAGATGATGATAACTACGTGAACGTCGTTGCTCTGCTGAAGCTGCTGTCCCAGTACCAGCACAGCCAGGACGTTTACTTGGGCCGCCCCAGCACTGGGACCCCCCTGCAGGCCTCCCACAGCACACAGGGGGCTGCTCCTCAGGTAGGGGCACTGCAATGCACCTCTTATCAATATAAGGAGTAGGATTGAGATTCTGAACTTTGAGAAAGACCCTGTGTATCTCCTGCCTTATCAGTCTTGAGTTTATTATTTGTTTACTACATTCCATATGTGTTCAGTCATAGATTTGATGCCTTCACTGAGAATCTACAATGTAAAGTCATGAAAATAAAAGATGTGTCCGAACTTTTGACTGGTAGTGTACAAGTTTCTCTCATTCTCAGTTTATGGACAGACCATGCCTCATGTGAAAGCTCAGAACTTCTAGAATTCACTCACTGAGCTGCAGAGGCTGCACTAGCACTGATTCACAATTGGCTGCAGGCGCTTAGGTAATGACAATTCAGATCAGAGAGAGTCCTTTTAGGTTTAAGTCAACTGGATTTCAGCATCGAAACTGGCAACCCAAATAAGAGACTCATGTGAGGCTCATTCTGCTTTCTGGTTGGAAAAGGGAAACTTGGCAAACCACCAAATGACAATATAAACAGCTGTGTGCTATATAACCTGATGTCTGTGTGTATTACATATATTTCTAACCTGATATGTGCGTGTGTTTTCTCAGGAGGTGAGGTTCTGGTTTGCCACAGGAGGAGCAGGGTTCTGCCTGAGCCGCAGTCTGGCCCTCAGGATGCAGCCCTGGACCAGGTACTGTACAAGTCTGTCATGTGAACATGTCTTTATCATCTTTGTCATCTCAACTGATGTTTTTTTTTAACCATGAGTTTCCTAGTATTCATATTCACAAACTTGGATCGTGCTTTAGCATTGTTGTGTATTTGGTCTTCCTCTTGGTAGTTCAACAGCCTTACCCTCTTAATGCTGCCTAATATTGTTGTGCTTGTGTCTGCTATATAGTTATAATCTATGACTCGCGTAGATCTTTATGTTATAATTTGGACATTTTAAGTCGCAATATTGATCTAAAATGACTAGATAAAAGAAACAAGTCCACCGATTTCCACGTTAGAAAACTGCGGTTCCCAATTAAAGCTGACGTCGCAATAAACATCATCACAGCAAAGAGCCGTGCAGCTGTCGGCACCACCAATTTTTTCATTTGTACTAAAATTACCAAAATACGTGATGCAGCCTAATCCTACGTGTATCACCGTTTAAGAAAATCAAATTGGAGAACAAAGTAAGTACAGTACAGGGGGCTGGTGGCGGTGAAAACGAGGGTTGATTGGCAAAATGGTGTCTTGAAAATAAGAGATTAAAGATTGCTCAAACATGCACGAATCACTCCAAATACAACTTTAGGTGAGTAAATGGTGAGGGGAAACAACTATAACATGGTTAAAAGCTCTGAAAAGTCTGTTTTGCAGGATAGGTCAGCTTAATGCCAGCTCTCCTGTCCCGTGTGTGCAGTGGCGGTGCGTTCATGAACACCTCTGACATGATCAGGCTGCCTGATGACTGCACTGTGGGGTTCATCGTGGAGGGCCTTCTGGGGGTGGCTCTGACCCACTCCCCCCTGTTCCACTCTCACCTGGAGAACCTGAGCACCATCACAGACCTGCGCTCTCAGGTACCACCACTACAGTGTGGGCTTGTGTCTAAAAGCTAATAACCCTGTAGTTTAGACCTCTACGAACAGGGACATTTCACAAGATGAAAGATGTCCTCCCTGTGTCTCCCTGGGGTCGTCTTCTGTGTAAAAGCTGCTAACCCTGTAGTTTTGACCTCTACAAACATGTTCTGAAATGCATGGGATTCTTGGATTAGTTTAGCAGTTCCAGCTTTATTGGAAATGAAGAGCCAAACAAGTTACATTAAAATACCTGCATCCTCCTTTCTTGTTTTTGAAAATCTGAATACCAGGTGCCACAGCAGCAGTGACGCTATAAGAAACTTTCATGGTGTCCTTAGGCCACCCACATCGCCTAGTATGAATGTGGTGTGTTCTTCTGTCGGTCTGCCTCAGGGGAGCTGTGGTAACAAGTAGCGTGGAGTGTGGAGGGAATGAATAATGCACTGTAAAGCATGATGAGTGTCCAGTTCCTCCTGGACATGTTTAAAAAGAAGACATTTCTTCAAAAGCATTTGATTGGTGAACAGTCTTGACAGTGGTAAATGTGTGTGGTTCTTAAAACAATCACTTGTCCAATCAGAGATGTGCAGTGTCCAGTGCTCTCCTCACACTGTATATATATATTTATATATAACATGTGTGCAGGTGACTCTGAGCTACGGCCCTGAGGACAATACTGTGGACATCAGAGGAGCCTTCTCCACTCAGCATGACCCCACCAGGTACTGCTCCTCAAAAACACCAAATATAACTCAATCATAGTACTTAGTATTGTATAATGAGATTAAGTTCAGTTTAAACTGTAATCTTTTTTGTTTTGTTTCTGGAGTTTATATTCCGGATTCATGTCCCTTTTGAGGTACTGCAGGCGCTCACTAATCTTACGCAGAAAGCCTGACACAACTGTAGTGGCAATTCCCAGATAAGTACAGCAAAGTCCTGTTTATAGTCCCACTCTGGAAGTCCACTCTTGGGTATATGACTGTTGTTTATCCCTGTGAATAGTGGGAAGAGTGGAGCACTTCATTGTAGTGAGATAAGAGCCTATAGAGACATGGCATTAACAAAAAGCCATTGAACTCATAGGACAATACACCAGACGCCTGTGCTCTCGTACCTCTGACGTAGTATTATTATGGGCTGTATTATAATAAAACAAAAAAAAAACAAAACTGGAGTGGAGTAGGGCCTTTCCTGGGTTTGTCCTGTCACATGTGAACAGGCTCCTTCCAGCTATTCACCACCACATCCTCTTCCCCTTGTCTTTCTGGTCTCTGTCCCTCTTTCTCTTTCTGTCTCTTTGTCTTTTTGTCTCTTTCTGTCCCTCTCTCTTTCTGTTTTTTTCCCCACTCTCTCTCGCTCTCTCTCTCTCTTTCTCTTTCTGTCGGTCTCTGTTTCTGTCTCTCTCTGGCTCCCTCTTCACATACCACCCTTCATCTCTCCGTCCTCACTCAACTGTCTCCCCTCTCTCTCTAATATATATTAATGGCACAGTGCACATTCATTAACCTGATTCCAAAATGCAGTAAATGCAGTAAATATGCCCCCCCCACATCTTTCTCTCCTCTTCTCTCGCCCTCCTCACTCATCATTCTTTCCTTTTCTTCTCCCTCCTTGTTCACACACGTATCCTCGTCTCTGCTCTTTCCTTTCTCTCTCACCTCTCCACCTCTCCCCTTCCCACTTTTCTCTGTCTCTCTCTGCTCTCCTTCCCTCTCTCACCTCTGTCCTCTCTCCCTCTCTTCTCTTTCCCCTCTTTCCTCCTTTCCTCTCCTTCCCCTTCTCCTCCTTTCACTCACCTCTCGCCTTCTCTCTGTACAGGTTCCGCTCTGTGCACTGCCTGCTGTACCCAGACACTCCCTGGTGCCCCCGTCTCACCTGAGGAAGGCTAGACCGAGGATGAGGAAGGACGAAGAAGAGTTGTGCACCGGAGCACCTGAAGGAGGCAGTCATGTCAGCTTCTTTTTTATTTGGACCAAAATCCTGTGTTTCAGTGTTGGGTCTAATGCAGCATGTTCAGAGCAGAGCAGGAGAGAGATGGGCCTGATGTTGATGAGGAGTTTGCTCATTTAACCAACCACAACCAGGAGAAGGCCAAAGAACCCAAGTCTGGCTGGAGACAGGCCTGGTGTTGTTTAGAGTTGGGTGATACGGGAAAAAAAATAATTATGATTTTATTTTTTCCCTCATATTGTTTGATCTCAATTTTTGATTAGATTTTATTGAGTCTTTTCAAAAACAAAATTAAAATGGCTCTTTGTTTTGATTTTTTTGTGTGAAATGGAATTGATTAAACAGATTTCTTTCCCCAAAGTCTTGCGGCTGCTCCAAACCACATCCTTTTACTGACAGAAGATTGGCTGTGGCTTAAAAAACCTTAACCTTATCATTGACACATGACTGATTTTCAAGCTCACCATCTTTTGATTAGTTGCCCAGCCCTGGGTGACCTGCTTGTGGGTCATCATGTTGCCTTTAATATGGTCACTCCCTGTCCTCTGACCTCTGCATGTCTCTTTTGTCCATGTGATTGCTCAAAAAGCACCATATCTGTTTAACTCGGCATTTCCCCTGTGCTACAGAAGGTGGTGCTGATACAGGGTTTTATCATGTTTTTTCTTTCGTGAGGCTGAGAGCTCCAAAGAGACACTTACCCAGTGCCATGCTGCAGAGGACTGACCCATGTTGGGTTGTGTTTGCTTCTGTCATTGTGATTATGTTGGAAATCTCATGTTTTTTATTGTAAATCATCTTTTTAATTGTAAATCTCACTTTTTTTTAGCCCTTGTGTTGCTTTTGGGGTCAAACCCCAGATGAACTTAAATGTAACACTACTGGGAGAAACACACAAAGGTTAATTGTATGTCTGATGTTTTTCCTGATTTGTTATTATAGTGCTGAAAGCTGCTTATGAAGCAGAGTGCTGTCTCCAGTATCTGGACCTGAATAAAATCATTTGACCCCAGGTGTGCACAGCTCTTGTGTGAAGACTTCGGACAGGCTACAATGTGACCAGGCTGAGTGAATGCTGCCATCTGCTGGCTCCATGTGGTATTACATCAATTTTGTCCAGCTCCAAATCATAATATGAAATCTACAAGCTGTTTGCACCATTCTTAGACCAATTAAAAATATAAAAATATAGACCATAGGGCATTCTAGGCAAAGCAATAACATCTCCATAGACACCAGAAAAGTTCCACAGTGCACCTTTAAATTCATGCACCATAATTAAGAGAAAACAACACTTCCTCTGCCTCCTACAAAACAACTAGTTTTGTTTTTTTTTGTTTGTTTGGGTTTTTTTTTTTAAAGACAGGACATAGGTGATATGAACAATGTGGTTTAAAAATGTTATGAAACCTGGCCTCTAGCAGTGCCAGACCATCCACTGGAGCACCCATAACCCGCAGTGAGACTAAAGTCCCTTTCACCTGCTCCTGTTCCACAGACTGCCTCTGAATGTGACAGTCCTCTCACACTGTCGTGTCTATAGAAGCTAATGCTGTGGCTCCACATAAGGCAATGTGCTACTTTCACTTATGTCATAATCTCAGATGGAGGGCAGGGGTCTATATACCTCTATGGGAGATTAACAGTTTTTGAAAGAAATCTCCAAATCTATGTCACAGATGTTGAATCCTATCATTATTTGTTTGGGACTGGCTTCACAAACCTGTCATATTAATCTTATGGCTTCAAGTACCTTCTAATGACAATAATCACGTGTTTGGAGTTGAATAATGGCACCACTTTTTGAAGCTATTGTGAAAGCATGAAGTCTGACCTGTCCCCCAGCTCAGTTTTAAGCTTCCAATCTACAGGAAATTCACCCAGCCACAGGCAGAACGTGCAAACTGCACACAGAAAGGCCTTGCATCTCCTCAGAATCAAACTTGCTGTGAGGTGAGTGCTAAGCTTTTTTCCCCAATAATAAAACCACAGCAAGTCCGCTTCAGGTCAGTAAGTTAAAGTGGCGTTTATTCATTTGAAAACATTGACTCCAGGCTGAATGATTTCATTACCACAGTTTGGACATGTACATCGTTAATATTTTAGTCGTAAATAAAAACAGCAATAGAAAAAACATGGCCGACACGCGCCATTTTGAATCCTCTCCTCATACAGTACTTTACACGAGCCTGGCTCCTCTCACTGACATCTGATGCCAGTTTCACCATATCCCAACGACATTTAAGGGTGCACTGTGGAACTTTTCCAGTGAAGGGTCTGTTGGCTTGTTTCCATGGAGATTTGCCTGGAAGTGAAATAATGCCATACTGTGGAACATTCTAGGCAAATCAGTACCACTTCCATAGAGACCAACATGTAGAGGACCACCCACCAGAAAAGTTCCATAGTGCACCTTTAAATTTAAACTTTTCCGGTGGAGGATCTACCATCTGCTTGTCTCCATGGAAACGTCATTGTTTGCCAGAAATATTTCACGGTGTGGCATTCAACTTTTCTTCCTCAAACAAAAGCGAGCTATAAAAACACCTGTCATTCAATAGATACTGTAGAACATTCTAGGCAAAGCAATAACATCTCCGTAGAGGCAAGAAAATTTCCACAGGGCACCTTCAAATTCATCCACCATTATTAAGAGAAAACATTGCTTCCTCTGCCTCCTACAAAACAGCTAGAGTTTATTTTTTTACAAGACAAAGGTGATATGAACAATGTGGTTTAAAAATGTTACGAAACTTGGCCTCTAGCAGTGCCAGACCATCCATGGAGTAAATGTAGGTAGCATTGGAACGCCTCTCGTGAGATTGTCCCGCTAAAAAGTGGTCATCCATTTTAAAAACAATACGAAAACGCTGTACAATGACGGTCCAATGTTAGCGTTCTTAGCTACGACGCTACTTTTATAAACTACATCACCCAGAATGCATCAGGTGGACACGGTGCATTCAAATGCTTTCTGAATAGATTTTAACGTCTGTACAAATGGGACTTTGGGCAGTATGTGTGAAGAACGACTTGTGCTTGTGGCTAAAAACGTAAAAAGTGATTCCCTTGTAAAGACTGAATGAGCTGCATCGCTATCTGGGCTTTCACGACGTGGGTTTAAATAGTCTGAATTCACAAGCTTGATTTGAGAATTTTTGACAAGTTAAACCGTATTTCTGATTTTCAATTTCCTTTTTTAATTAAGCTTTTTTTTTCCCAAGTGCTGTTTTTAAAATCAGTTGTAGACAATTTTACTTTAAGTGGAATTAAACACTAAATTAACCTTTTTGTGACTAAACTGTATATGCTGTTTTAATAGTATTATCTACTGTTCCAAGTATATATTTTTTTGTGTGTAAACCACTGTGTACTGTCTCCAGTGGCCACTGCAATTTCAATTACACAGGACCACCCTGATTACAGCCAGGTGTCTCTGATTACAAACACCTGGCTGTAGGGGCGGAGCTTGAAGTGTGCATACCTGTTCGACCAATCACACTGTTCCTTATACCTCCAGACCCCGCCCCTCCTCCTCCTCACTCTTTTCTTTAGTCCTCCAGGCACTGCCCAGTTTAGCTGCTCCATTTCAAATGTGGTTGTGGGCGGAGTTTAGGTGTATAGTTCCACTTTAAAATCCAGGATGTCTGTTTAGGCCTAATGCCTCAGTTGTCCAGGTAGGACCCATTGCAAAACTCAGTTGACAGAATTCAGTTTTCTTTTACACTGGTTAAAACAGAGGACAAAACTACTCAAATCAAGATGCATATTCTGAATTCAGATGATTTTAACTCCTTCATTCGTAGCCCCTGTGGTTTGGACGGAAACATTTCGTGTCAAAGTGACTTTTCTTCTGTAAACATGGTAAACATGGTGCTGTTTAACAGACCATCTGTCAGTCAGGTTAGAAGCATCCAGAGGTGGGTAGAGAACCAATCCCTGTACTCAAGTAAGAGCAGTGAAACAAGGAAATAAAAGTGAAAGGTAACATTTTCATATTCACTGTAAATGTATAGTCTGTAAATTCTGACATAAAAATACAATATTACTGTATAATATATGCTGTATTTCTATTTTTTACATTAAAAAAACATTGAAAAGCCAACTCTTAAGCATACTGTTCTAAACTTTTACACTGCAAATAGGAATGCACAAGTTACATAAAATTAATGAATCAATTTATTCACAATATAATTTTAAATCATTTGAATAAACCCGTTCTTTGAGAATTTAATAGATTTTTGTGATTCAATTACTTATTTCTAGGCACACGGTCAACTAGTTAGTAGCAAACTAGTCAACATTATTGATGATTACTAATGAAATATTCAAAAACAATATGAATACATCATTTTGACTTTTGATCATTGTTTTGCAGTGTAGACTTAGAGTGGGAGAAGCAAAACAACAGCATAAATTCAAGTCACATCTACCCACCTCTGTTCTACGGCTTCAAACCTGCTGTAAAAACATGGACATTTGACGTCTTAAACCCTTGTTCAGATGGCAGTCCAGACAAACCAAAACAATAATAATACTCATAGTAAGTTGTCACAGTATCACATCATATCAGCTTATGGAACAACAGAAGACACCAGCACGCTTCACCTGGACACCACGTGGACTTCCTTCTGTCCTATGAGTGTCCACTCTGTCCTCTATGTCCTGTCCTTGTATTTACACGTGGAGGGGAGACCGTCCTCGCTCCCTTGGTGTGGAGGCAGTACGAGACAAAATCAGGCAATATCAAGTTTTTTGGCACAGGTGATTCCAAAATGTCCTCCATGTCTCTTCAGTTTTTTTCTGGCTCATTTTAAAAGCGAAACACAACTATGGAACGTAATTGGTTTCATCAGATTTTGAATTTTAAATGCTGTTCATTTTCTCACTTTGAATTTTTAAACTCTGGAAAAACATGTTTGATAGTTTTTTTTTTCTTCAGAATTTCAGTTGATGAATTTTTAAAGAGGAGCTATTATGCAAAATCTATTAGTTTGGAGCTTTTTACCTTGTTATAACATTGTTCCCTCATCAAAAACATGCCTGAAGAGGGTTTAGCGATCTCTCCCGGGCCCTATTCGAACCCTGCACACAGTTAGCTGTAAGATTCTGTGCAGTGCTCAGCCCCACACGACAATTCTCCATAAATATACAAAAACATGATACAAAACTGTACACAGCAACTTCACAAACCTGATGTGCAGTAGTGTCGTTAGAGGGATGCACGCTGATTGTGTTGCAATAGTGCTCTGAAGGGGGAGTGACTTAATGTGGAGAGCAAAGGGAGGGGAGACTCAGTGTCAAAAATGAAAGTGAAACTTATAAAACATGTTAATACGTTGTTTTCAGTGAATATAGCATTTTCAAAGCAATAAAAGATAAAATTATGATCTAAATATGTTATGTCTTAGCAGTTAATACCCCACAGAAGTAAAATACCCCATTAAAAAAATCACCTTTTAAATATTCAGCACATTTATTATATATTTTCAAGCCCTCAAATTCAACAGTCAAAATTCAGAGTGTGGAATTCGCAGTGACAAAATTCGCAGCAAAGATCCAAGATGCCAAGGCATAAGCAATCAATTGTGTGACTGCGGAGGACAGAGGCAGCTGCTTCCTATTGGCCTTTCTCTTCTGGGGGCGTGGCTTATTTGATTAGGCTAATTCTAACCAATCAGATTGGTTCCCTACAGCCTTTTGTGGTTGTTACTAAGTTAGAGCGAGTCACTTACGATCAATTGCTAATTCCTTGGCATCTTGGATCTTAGCTGCAAAATTTTCAACGGGGAATTTTTAACTCTGAATTTTTCACTCTGAATTTTGACTGTTGAATTTGAAGATATATGCTGTAAATTTAAAAGGTGATTTTTTTTTTTATTTTGAATTTTTAAACACATTAAAATTTCATCAACTGAAATTCAGAATAAAAACTATTCAAACATGTTTTTCAAAGTAAAAAAAAGAAACAATGTGAGAAATTCAACACCATTTAAAATTCAAAATCTGATGACACAAATTCTCTTCCACAGACGACAAACTCTCAAAAATTCAAGTTAATTTGGAGTTAAGCGAATGGTGTGTGCACATTCTATGCTAAACATGTCCCCGTCCGACTGACTCTTCTACAGTTATGAAGTATTAATCCCACGTAGTATTATCGTTATAATTATTAATCTCATGTTTGGTATGAGTGACAGCCATGACGAACGACAGTACAGTACCAGTAAAGATCCACGGTTTGATCAGTGCACACGATTCTATTTACACTCTATGTACAAACGGTGCCTGCAGTGGTATGCTCCTAACCAAAGGTGGGGTCGGAATGTTATTTGGCATTTTTTAGGGGCAAATTTGTCAAGGAATTTCAAGTTTTTGGAAATTTTAGATGATTTAATTTTATATAAAAAGCAACAACAATAAAAAAACTAAACAAAACACCAATTACATATTTGACTAACATTGGCTGTACCTGATTTTTCATGTAATAAAGTAAAATTAGTTTTGTCCCAGTACAGATACAGATGTATAAGCAGCTCTTAGGGTCAAAATGAGACCACTGTGTACTGTCTGCCTCTAATTATAAAGTGTTTTTATCCTCCGCAAACCAGGAAGTAGCGCTGTTAGCATGCTAGTTGTTGTTAGCATTACTGTGACAGCAAAACTCCGGTCTTGGAAAGTTGTGAAGAGCGCTTATACACTCATCGTGGTGAATTTCGGTGCCCATTATTTAACAAAATTGGATGCTTAAGTTGCTCTAAAATTCAAAATGTGCGTTCAAACATACCGACCCAACCCGTGGAAAAGTGTATGCTAAAACCCGGAGTTATCTGTTGGTGTTGTAACCATGCTCTCCTCTAGGGGGCAGTGTAGAGAACCCAGAGGCTGTGCGGCGAGGAGGAGAGTGAGAGGGAGGGGGTGTTCCTCTCCTGGAGGCGTGTCCCAGGCGAGGAGGGCGCGGGCCGGGCTTAGTGCACTGAGGACTGGGGGCGGGCGCTGGGGTGGGG
>KN471361.1:14039-31518 GCA_000787095.1 Periophthalmodon schlosseri | reverse complement strand
AGAGATCTATTGCTAGTCTAAGCCACAAAGGTTTCCCCACCAATTCATGCTTTCATCTGAGCCATTTTGAAGATGTTCGTCCCTTTCTGCTACTAACGCGTCCAGTAATATTTTATAAAACAGATTTAAGTAGCATTGGGAGTTTGTGGTTTTAAGTCGATCTGACCTAAAACGGACGTTAGTCGCTTCTTAACGTGAGTTCCGTGTCCTGCAAACAAAGAGCAGATTCTACATCATTCTGCAAATTATAAGCCTTTCTTACCGCTTTTAAAAATGTTGATCTAATGCTTTTTTTTGCTCTGAATATGCAAAGATGTTGATGCTGCGGTGAACAGTCTCCCGGAAACGGAAGTTTGTCTGTATTCCACGGTTCCACAAAATCAGAATACCTCCATCGCGCCCTCTGGCGCCCTGGATAATGAAGAAAGACTGAAAAATGCCGACTGGGAGCATGATTGGGAAACAAAACACCAAATTATTAAACAACTTGGCCATCCTCATCATGTCCAGTGTTTGTTTCATTAAAATACTGTATTTTATTGACTTTCATTAGGCTACTTATAATTTATAATCACTAATCAGTGGGCTTGCTATATCAATAATATCATAGGCACAATGGAATCATACAAAGTCAAACTAGTTTTGTGTCTTGATTTGACTACAACTCTTTCCTAATTCAACAATAAAAGACTTTTAAGTTTAGATACATTTGTTATCATGGAGTCATACATATAGCTCAGAGGACTGCAAAACTTGGGCCTACTTATTACCACAATGCTATACGCTACAATAAGATTCAAATTAGCCTAAATGTTGTGGTATTTCTTGTAATTTACAAGTAGAGCCTTATGAACATGGTGGACTCTGGTCAGCAATATTTAAATGTACTTTGAACAAAGGGCAAGGTTCAGCTTGTGTAAAAGTTTGCTGTCTCTCAGAGAATGCTGCAATTTTATCTGTTTACGTCATAGTTGGTGTTTTGGAGGCTCATTTGGCTTAAACAATCAATGTCATGACGTGTAAGAATAGACAGTAACTTCTTATGCATTAACATCCCATTTAATATGTTAAATATGCAAACAATAGTGTTTTCCCTTGTACCCAACCTAATTTCATTCAGTCAAATAAATCTGGGACAAAGACAGAATATCATGTGTGGGCTACTTTAAATTCAGAAACTTGTTTTGCAAGTCCAACAGTTTTATCATTGTTTCGGGTGTTGCACTTGAGGCATCTTATATGCATAGGCGTGGTGGTTTAAATGCACTACGTGCGTGAATGCAAACTCATTTAGCACATTTCGGATACATGCTGTTCTTCCCTGTTTTAACCCTTGATATGTTAAACCAAAACTCTACAAAAAGATCATTGATGCAGTCCGCCCCGTTGTCGTAAAGAGCCAATTGGGTTAGTAAGAAGACACACGCCCCTCCACATCGCCAGCACCTCCTCCTCGTCTCCACTTCCTAATAAATACACCTCTGTGTCCGGCGATCGGCCTTCTCTACCAGTCCATAAGCTTTAAGGAGGCTACAGAGGCCGACTACAACCTCTTCTCGCTGTTTGACCATTGACCAACCCCCCACGTAAGTATTTCCTATTGTTTAGTGTCGCATCCCTTGGCCTGCTCCACATGCTTCTCAGAGAACTCATCAAACTTTTCAAATAGCCTACTTGTGCAAACTCTGCAAACGTTTAGTGAAGAAAGGGGGACATTCTGTAATCTTTAGTAATTTTTTGCACATATGAATTAAAAAGTCTTACATTGTGGAACTGGATATACTGGTTATTACACATCAGTTAGGCCTATACTTCATTTTGAAAGGCCTAGTGAACTGTTAAAGGTAGTTGCACAACTAATTGTAGTTTTTTGTTATGGTTTTCTTTTTTAATGGCATTTGTTGCTTACACATTTAAGAGAGATGTTTATCTCTGGAGCAAAGTTCATGCAGTTGACAAATAATGGGCCTGTATATAGAAATGAGGCGTGTCATGAAATACTTTCTTTCTGTTGTGTTTTAAGGCAAAACTAATATAAAAATAAACTAATATATAACTCTGATTAAAATGTTTTTTTTGGGGGGTTTTTTTTTGTTCAGAATGACTCACCAGTTCCCATCACTGTCTCCGGCTCAGAAGAAGGAGCTCTCTGACATTGCTCAGAGGATTGTGGCCACAGGAAAGGGGATCCTAGCTGCAGATGAATCTACAGGTGTGACCCTACTTGTTATACTGGTTATATTTGAGTGGACTGTCTAAACTTCTATTGTGTCATGTTTTAGGCACCATGGGGAAGCGCCTCCAGAAAATCAATGTTGAAAACAATGAGGAGAACCGGCGCTGCTTCAGGGACATCCTCTTCTCTTGCGACTCGACCATGGCCAACAGTGTGGGCGGAGTCATCTTCTTCCACGAGACGCTCTATCAGAAGTCAGACTGTGGCAAACTCTTCCCCCAGGTCATCAAAGATAAGGGCATTGTAGTCGGCATCAAGGTAAGAAAAGATAGATGCGGCATAAATGCATGTGCCCGACTTTGACGTGTACTTACAGTGTATTTGTCTCATAGGTGGACAAAGGCACAGCAGGGCTCAATGGGACAGATGGGGAAACCACCACACAAGGTAAATTTAAATGAATCTGTCTTTGCATGAATAAATAAAATAAGTCTTATTCTAAAGAGCCTTATTTCAGGTCTGGATGGCCTCTCTGAGCGCTGTGCCCAGTACAAGAAGGATGGCTGTGACTTTGCTAAGTGGCGCTGCGTACTCAAGATCTCAGACGGCTGTCCGTCTCCTCTGGCCATCAAAGAGAACGCCAATGTTCTCGCCAGATACGCCAGCATCTGCCAACAGGTTTGTTTTGTTCTGTGTCCATGAGATATGTGTGGATTCATGTTGTCTACTTATAATAGTTTAACCATTGTGCTTCCTCATAGAACGGTCTGGTGCCAATCGTAGAGCCAGAGATCCTCCCTGATGGAGAGCATGACCTTCAGCGCTGCCAGTATGTCACAGAAAAGGTGGGTTGTCTTTTTTTCAGTCTCAGATTTTGCTTCAATTCTTACCTGTTTTCATTGCTAGGTTCTTGCTGCTGTGTACAAAGCTCTGTCTGATCACCACGTTTACCTGGAGGGCACTCTGCTTAAGCCCAACATGGTGACAGCAGGACACTCCTGTCCCAAGAAATTCACCCCTCAGGAGGTGGCCATGGCAACAGTCTCCGCTCTGAGGCGCTCTGTCCCAGCTGCTGTGCCAGGTAAGCCTTTCCTCACTGATACTGCAGTTGTCACATGAGCAACATGGAGTACCGTATTTTGTTTTCTTCTGTAGGAATCTGCTTCCTTTCTGGAGGACAGAGTGAAGAAGAAGCCTCTGTCCATCTGAATGCCATAAACCAGGTTCCCCTCCATCGTCCCTGGAAACTCACCTTCTCTTATGGGCGCGCTCTGCAGGCCTCTGCCCTCGCCGCCTGGCAGGGCAAGCCCGAGAACAAGGCTGCCGCCCAGGAAGCCTTCTGCACTAGGGCCAAAGTAAGTGTCTACTACATTTGAAGATCAATAAACCTTGAATTACACATGAACAATTACATAGTGTTTTTTATCAAGCATTATGCAACACTTCTGGTAAATGATTTATACTGGAGTTGTTTTGTCTTTTGACTCCTGCACTGACATGCTCCTTTGGCTAATCATTAACATGAGATGTGACTTTGCACTGACGTTTCTTCTGCTCTTTTAGATCAACGGTCTTGCCTCCAAAGGAGAGTACAAACCCAGCGGCTCAGCTGACCAGGCCTCCACACAGTCTCTGTTCACAGAGAGCTATGTTTATTAAATACCACACTTTAAAACACTGGATCATCTAAACTCCACAATGGACCAAAATGTGATGACCAAAATGTTCAGTCTTCCCTCACACATCAAGGGAAACTGTTATTTTATCTTTGAACTACTTTTGTCTACGCATTAAAATGAAAATAAATTATGTAACTAATGTCTAGCTATGTTGCGTCTTTAACAAATTGTAATCTTGCTGTGTAGTGTTGATAACATTGTAGTTCAGTGAAGGTGTATTTGAGCACTGAAACATGAAAACTGAAAGAACAAATATTTTAATGGAAGTGGAACATTATCACAGCACATCACAAACAGAAGTAACAGACACAAATAACAATGTAGTCACCAGAATAATGGACATTCACAGTACAAGCAGTTTTTCTGTTACAAATATAAAAAGGCATGTTGTGTAAACATGAAGCAACACCCGTAATTAAAAAAGTGCATGTTATAAGAAATATCGGTACTGTTAAAAACTTTTTTTGGGTTTTTTTTATGTTAACAAAGTGTCATATAAATGTTAGAGATCATTTTGATTTAAAAATATATATTAGTTTTCATTAGTGGTTAGTAGTGTACTGTTGGGCAAAGATTATAACAAAAGTATCTGGCCCATTAATTACTGTATTAGATTCCATCTTAAGACAAAGAGAGAGAAAGTCAGATTTTGAGCAATGAATTAGGTTTTTAAAAGTATCATCAGGGAAAAAATAGACTGATGTAAGATAAGGTCTACTCTGTTGGTGTCTCGGTTACTGGTGGGGGGATCTGGTGAAGAACAATCTGAAATAAAAAAGCATTGTCAAAGGAATAATATAGTTTACAGATCTCAGTTACTTTACTGACTGTAGACATTTTCCTCTTACTTGGGTGCGTGTCGACTTTAGAGCTAACCGAGCGACGACACACAAGAAAATGAGCAGCCCAAACACACACAAGGAGCTGACGAAAAGTACGGCCTCAACACCAGTCAGAAGTCCCTACAAAAAATGAGAAAACTGATAAACACAACTAAAAAGTAAACAGTTGAAGAATAACAGTGGCTTGTTACTCACTGCTGCTTTATTAAACCAGTCATTATCTGAGTGCCTGTGGTTCATATCCAACAGAATCATGGACGAGATTCTGAAGCCAGAGGAGATGACGACTCCAATCAGGGAAACCACGTACATACACAGACACACTGTAACCTGAAAAAATAATAATAATAAAATGATAAAATAATTAGATAGATAGATAGATAATGAGAAGAACAACAACATTTTATATATTCACTGTTCACAAATTATATTACAATGTTTGATTGATCTGTATTTAAAAGGTTAATGCGATCAAGAGCAATACTTGACAGAATTGACCTGGCCAAGAAATTCTTTAGTTCATTACAAACTATAGACTTCTGGGCTATTATTGCATTTTATAGGCCGATAATATATACTATGGATGACAGCAGTTAAAATAAATACTGTTAAAATGCAGTTTTGTAGTAATACAAGAAATGAACCCCTCTAGTCATTAACAGAAATCATCAGGTTAAAATTAGTCTATTTCCCTTTTAGATATTTCATGGAAAAGTACAATGCAATCAATGGGGAAATCTCGTCCTTGCCCCCCATCTGGGAGTATGACATCATCACATTATAGAATCTAAAAACCACCAATGGCCTAGCTGTGGGGACATGACTATGAAGGCTACTTACCATCTTCTTGGATGGATGTATCCCAGCGTAAATGGACAGAGTTCCACAGATAGTAAACTTGGAATACAAAAGTAAACGGACATGTCAACATCATCATATCATCATAATACTCTGAATACTTGTACATCGAGATGCATTTAAATTATAATGTAAGAAATTTGACATATCATTACAAACAGCGTTATTGTTGTTGCACTATTTGTTATGCATTAATTTATGTCCAATTAGAGTCGCACATGCATGAACGGTGAGAGCGGTGTTTTCTTTATTCTCACTAATACCGTGCAGTTCAAAGACAAAATTGCATGATGAAGTACCGCCATGTATTCCTTTTAATTTAGGAAAGTAACTATATTCTGAATACCACTAAAAGAAAGAGTAACTGTACCGGAATACAGGTACTCAAAATTGGTATTGAGAATATTTTTTGTATGTATTTTCGGTAGGCGTATATGTATTCAATTACTTCCTGCTTATGTCACTGTTGTGCCCTGTTATTATCCTAGTTTTTCAACTACCAGAGCTCCTTGCCAGAAGGGAGTATAGATGTAACTGGAGGTCTTGAACTTAAAACCATAACCGGCCATCAGAAACCCAGCAAGGAATTCTGCGCATCCAAACATCAAAAGGACAATCTGAAAAACAGGAGTAAGACAGTCACGTGACATCGCTCTGGCGCATGGGTTTGGTCCGCAGAGTGTATGGGCTCGTGCGTCGTGCCTACCCCGAGACTTTTGGGCTCTTTTTGGACAAAGCGGTGCAAAGGCTTCGTGGACAACAGCTCCCTTCTGTCTGCGTCCCCCTGGTTGTCCTGCGCAGTATTTCGAGATCGGACTCCACTGTGCTCCATTGCCACAAAACTACAAACACGTTTTATCAGTAACTCTGGACATAATTGGATGTTTACACAATACAAAATGTAATAGTTTATGTTAAACACTCACCTCTGCTTGTTTATTGAAGATGACAGCGGGGAAGGTTTGGGCTGAAAGAGGAAGTAGAGAAATTTGAGATAACTTCAGAGGAGGGGCAGTAATAGCACATCATGATTCAAGATGGAGACTGACCTCAGTTACACTTCTTCATAATTGAGGGTCAGTGTTGGTTGTAGGCAGCAAAATACACATACACATAGAAGTAGGCCCACTTTTATTTCATTCATTGTTTTGTCATGTACACACCACAAGGTATGATTGCTTAAAAATATCACAGAATGCATCTTATACAAAATGCAAGTATTACAGCAGAGACTTCGATCCATACATTCAGACATTAAAAGGCTTACACAGTACCCCATAAATCACATGTAAATGTATATACATATTTCATATTTAATTTTAGTATTTTCTCTGGAAGTTAAATAAAAAATTCATATGCAAATTATATATATATTTAAAAATTGTGTCACATTGTGTTTTGCATCAATGGGGAGCATAGTTTGTGTTCAAGTAGGTACAGTGCTCTCTGACGCAGCTCTCCTTCACTGTTGTACTGAAGGGCTTCTATCATTAAAAGTCCACCTTGCTTTACAAATTCCTCTGCAACCTGAAAGAAAAAACATCATATAAACAACTACATAAATGCAACCGAACCATGTTCATCTGTTTGTTTACATTATTATAGTTACCTGTAAGTTACCATCAATCAGCATATACAGAACATCCAGACTTAAGACCACCATTTCTGTGTCGGCCATTTTGAGGGTTGCGCAGAGAGCAGACAGTAGTCCAAGATGCACAAGCTGATCACAAAAGTGCTTTTTCTGATAAGCAATGTTGGCAAGAACTCTGAGGATCTGGACAATTAAATGGTTACAAGGAAGATAGGAGACATCAAGATACAGATATGAGTAGTTTAGGCACTGTTGGTTTCTGTTCTATTGCATGAAGAACAGGCACAGAGGCACGGGGATCGTTCTGTAGATATTTATTGTCAGTTACAGCAATACAGTTGGGTTAAAGGCAGCGTCTGGCAAAATTCAAGGCAGAGACTAGTGAGCGGTGTCTGAAGCAGAGTCTAGTAGAGTCTAGTGCAGAGTCCTAAGCGGTGTCTGGAGCAGAGTCTTGTGCAGAGTCTAATGAGTAGTGTCTTAAACGATGTTCAAAACAGAGTCTGACAGGGTGAGATTGTACCACGGTTTTTATACTACTAGAAGAGTGGGGGTTAGGCATTCAATAGATAAGAACTTTAAAGCAAAGTCGAACAAGGTATAGCCCTCCCAGAGTGGGGGTTAGAGTGAAGGTTACACATTATAAGAAATTTAAAGCAAAGTTGAACAAGGTGAGTGTTTTATAACCCTCCCAGAGTGGGGGTTACAGAGTGAGGGTTACACATTAAGAAATGTGGTTTTAACCAAAATGACCAGAACACAGCTGTTATCTTTCCTTAGTGTGATATATGGCCACTGCTGCATGTGAAACAGAACATTTGGCACCTTTGTAAGAAAGTAAGCAATGTATTACATTCGTATATTGTCCACAGTATGTAAAACATACATACCATAGTATTGATGCCCTGAGAGAAAAGCAGAAGCTGGATGAGATCAGGGACCAGGTTCAGTGTCAGTAGCACTGAGGAGAAGTCAGTTGAGTGAGCTGTGGAATAGACACAAATTTAAATGTTACATTTGTTAATTTAAAAAAAAAAAAAAGCTAGAGTAAAATCAAAACAGAAATGTCAAAGAAGCAGATATAGTCATAATTTAGATAGCAACACTAGGAAATATTATGTGAAGTGTATTTTATTATTTATTTATTCCATTATGAGCCCACAAAGTACTCTTTGTGGGCTCATAATGGAATAAACAAGCAAAAGCTCAAGATCACGTACTTCTATTTATTCACAAGAGGAAATTGTACACCATCTGACATCACCTGTGAGATTATTGAGTACCCAGGCTGCCTCTCGGGCCAGTGCGGGCTGTGTCTTCAGGTAAACATTAAGAAGAGCACACAGAGCAGCCGGGAGACGGGCATCCACCTGTCCACTGAGGTGCTCCACAGGACAAGAGGACAACAGGTTTCCCACACAACGCAGGAGGGGCCAGACAGCCTGCAGAGACACAGTAACAGAAAAATATTGCATGCTTTTAATACTAGATTTAACTTCCATTTCACACAAACTCATTCTAATAATTTTGTGTGATCTTATTCACTCTTGTTATCAGATACCAATTTCTTGTATTGTCATTTGACATTCATAAGTCTCTGCTTTTGGTGCATATTTACATGAATAATTTGAGCATAACACCCATCCATCCACATTCTTCCGCTTATCCAGGGAAGGATCGCAGGGGCAGCAGTCTAAACAGGGACTCCTGAGATACTTTGAGCATAATTTTTCAGCTATTTATTCATTCACTATGGTAAACTATGGTAAACTATGGTTACAAATAAGAAAATAAGAGAAGTTAACAGTGTTAAATATTGGGTATGCCACAATCCAATCGCAATCATGTTTATAACTAGTATTGATTTGAGATTCTGAAAATAATTTAGTAGTTTTTTTTTTGTTTGTTTATCTCTGCTCTGAAGAAATAAAGGCTCCCAAAAAGGACATCCTACCAATTCCAGTCCTTCAGCTTTCTTTTCTTCAGTAACTGTGCCACCTATTGATACTAACAGGGAACTGCATTTGGAGAGAGCCCCATGAGACAAGAGAACGCTGCAATCGCCAGGAGTACTGTGTGAAAGATACAAAAAAAGATACAATTGAAGGGAAGATTGCAAGCGGTAGAGAGTAAAAGTGTGCGCTCAAATTGATAAACAATTTTTACCTGCAAATAAGATAATGCAGAGACCAGGCGCATTCAATCACCGGAGCCAAACCAAACTTTGGGTCAGGAGAAGAGAGAACTGAACACAAGAGTAAAGGAAGCCGTGAGCCCATGACAGTCCTAAAAATAAGCAGACGAATAAACAGATATTATCTATGAGTAGTGCAAAATGGTGAGGAGAATATTTTTACTTTTAATTTCTTACGGTGCAATTCTCTCTGCCGCTTTTGTACCTTGCAACAGCTGGGAGAGGGTGAATCCAACGGCCTCTACCAATGCCAGGTTATGCATCTGGGTCTGGGAACAGGAAGCAAAGGTAGTAAATGATTATGACAGCTTGAACAAACTATAGATCTACAATAAATAGCAAAGTGTTACTTGTAGTGGCAGAAGTTCATATTTTCAACAAAGAACCATGCAATACCAAAACGTGATTAGGTTTAGTATTGGTAGCCAAGTTTAACAAAATGTGTAGAATTGTCGAGAAACTAGATGCCCCAACAGTTTCTTTTTATTGCTGCTTGGAAATGGTGGCAAGCTCGCATCCGGTGATTCAATATCAATGAAACAATTGATTCATGATGTTATTTTCATAATTCTGCCATTTTTGTTTTTCAGTTTGTTTGTAAAAGGCACATGTGTGGCAAAGGCAAAGCTCTTAATTTACTAGTCAACCTACATTCCTACTCTCACCTACGGTCATGAGCTTTGGGTAATGACCAAAAGGACAAGATCACGAATCCAAGCGGTCGAAATGAGTTTACTCAGCAGGGTGGCTGGGCGCTCCCTTAGAGAGGGTGAGAAGCTCAATCACATGGGAGGAGCTCAGCGTAGAGCTGCTGCTCCTCCACATCGAGAGAAGCCAGCTGAGGTAGCTTGGGCGCGTGCATGTCCCACTGGGAGGAGGCCCTGGGGAAGACCCAAGACACGCTGGAGGGACTATATCTCTTGGCTGGCCTGGGGTCTCCCCAGAGGAGCTGGAGGAAGTGTCTGGGGTGAGGGAAGTCTGAGAGTACCTACTTTGACTGCTGCCCCCGTGACCCGGCCCTAGATAAGTAAAGAAAATGGATAGATGGACATGTGTGTTGCAAATGTTACCTCTAAACAATTTGTAAGAGCTGGTATTATTCCCTGAGAAAGCAGTTTGTCCTTCACAGCATCATTTTCAGGACATAAATTCCCCAACGTGTAAAGACACAGCTCCTGCTCAGAAACACAGTACATCACAAACCACGTTTAAATGACGTAAATAAAAGCATAAGATTACTACTTGTTGTAATGTTCCTGTGAGTAAAAAGCATTAGCAACAGATTATCACAAAAGAGTTAAATGTAAGGTACTTGATGAAGTAGGTGGGCACTTACAGTAAACTTGATGCTCTGTCCAGATAAGTATGTGAGGAGGTATGGGGTGGCTGGGAGACAGGCCGATGAGACAGCGCTGAGTGGAGAGTGGGACAGTTCATGAAGACAGCGCACAGCCAGAAGACGGCACTCTGTGTTAGAGCCAGTGAGGAGGCCCACCAGCAGATGCATGCTATTCTCCAACCTAAAAAATAATAGACAGGTTGAACTTGTCCTCATCTTTTGGTTCTATGTATTACGTTTCACTATTGTCTGTTACTTTACACTACATTATATCGTTTTAACATTTTATTCATGCATTTTATACAGCACTCTGGACTTCAAGGAGTTGATTACACTATATAAAATAATTTAGATTTTGCCATTTACATGTACATCTTGTTTTGTTGTTTTGTATTCTTGATAACAATTATCAAGCACATTTTATCAGGACACAATTCAAACAGGGCGGATATAAAACAAAAATAAACTAAAGCACCAGGATGAACCAAAATAATTCTTCAAAGAAAAATGTTTTTACTTAATGAATTTAGTCTGCGCTGATGGATGACGCAAGGCTCTACTCAAAGCTTTCAGGGAGGCTTCTTTCTCTGGACCACATTTCTGAAGATGGTGAAACAAACTGACTGCGTCCTGTAGAAGACACCAGGTGTGTACTGAGTGGATATTATATTATGTAATCAAAGTCAGTGATGAATAAATGGGTATTCTAGTTACGTGTTCTTCTGTGCTGTGCTCCTCATCTTCATTGAGCAGGAGTCTCTTGCTGAACAGCTGTTTGTCCCTGCGAGCCTGTCTCAAAGCTACAGTGCACACACAGCATTGGTTTCCATTAAGGCTGCTTAAATATGGCAAAATCATAGTCACGATTATTTGGGTCATAACCATAGATTGTGTGATTATTTCAAACGACTATTTCTATACTGTCAAAAATAACCAGTAGAGAAAGTATAGACCTAATAAATGTCATTACTAAATGTTTTGTGACTTTAGTTTAGCAAATTAGAGACGTGTCCCCCATATAAATTCGATTAATTGCACAATTTCATTCATAAAATTTCATATTAAAGAAAAAACACTGATTAGACATAACGAACTTTTCCGTCACCTTTCTCCTGCTCTCTCCTCTTCAGTCTGAGCTGCTCCGGGTTGTCAGGCCGACTGGATTTGTGGCAAACTTTGTTTAAACGCCACATCGGATTTATTTATGCGTTTACAAATAAGTAATAATTCAGTGCGATGAAATCGGACGCATCTCTACTGTAAAGTGATCTTTTTAAAAGCATGTCTTAAGTAAACACCATCCTGGAGCACATCCATTTGAGGCGCTCTTCTTCAATGATGTAGAGTGATCCGGGTGTATCACCCCTACAGCGCCCCCAAGCAATCGCAACGTGTCATGATTTAATTAAAATGCACACACACATAAAACAAAGTCTCATTTAGGTATTTTTTTTAATAACATAGCAAATTGTCTCACTTAAACTTTAAATCTGATCTGAAGAGTGTATGGGCATAGAAAACATGATTGAATAAATAATTTATTTGTACAGATTACGTGATGACAAAATATCCAATTATCTAGATTAAAAAATATTAATACAGTGCAGTAGTAAATTCTCTGGCAGTAATGCATAAACAATGTTACTTTAAAAGTTCTTTGTAGAACACTTCTATAAAAGGAAAATGTGTTTTTGCCAATAAAAATGAAGACAGCTGATTGCATTTATACTCAAGTATGACATGCCTTTTTTTTCTTGTAGGCTCCTGATTTGGGCAAAATATTATTCATTTATAAAACAAACTACCGGTATATAAAACACTTTACATGTTATGGCCCACTGTAAAAGTAATAAAAACCTCAACGAATATAAAGATACATAAAAAGGTACCACAGAAATACCAGTCACTACATTCAATAAAAAGATGCACAACTCATCTGGATGGATGGAGTCTGTGTCATTTTAACTTTCTGTTTCTTTGCTCTTGGAGGATGTTTTCTTTTTCTGTAAAATTATTTAAAATACAATCAGATATGGCATATTAATACAAAACTCCTGATTACATAATTTCCCAAATGATCCACTTACCTTTTTTGGAGTCTCACTTTCTTGTATCTGCGATACAAAATCTGCTTTAGCAAGATTCTCAGTTTGCAACTTGTGCTTCTCTGAAATAACAAACAGAAAAAGGTTTTTTAGACACAGATAAATATTTCATTTTTGGCTAATGCCCTGGCACACTTTCACGGGTATAAATAATTCTATATCAGTGAGGCACATTACAATTAGGGATGTGCCGATCCAATGCCGATCCAATACTGGTATCTGATATTGGTGCAGATACTGAAAAATTAGCTGGATTGGATAGCTAACTCAGTGCATCACTAGTTACAACAGAATAGTCCACTCACTTTTCTTTAAACCTGGGGTCTGTGGAGTGGGCGGGGCTTCTAGAGTTTCCTCTTGTACGTTTCCATCGCAGCTTTGAGTCATTGGTGTTTTGACTCTCTCGCCCTCTGTTCCCAAATGCTGTCCATGCTCTTTTATCTTCTTTTTGGATTTCTTTTTCACTATTATTTGCTGAGTATTTTCCTCAACACCAACAGTCTCGGCAATAACATTATCCTGCTGCAAAGTCTTTGATTCCTCCTTGTCCTGGTCTTTTTTCTTTTTCTTCTTTTTAGGGGCTGTTTCTACTGTGTCCTGGTTGGATTCTACTGCAGTTTTCTCACAAGTTCCTTCATTGGTTACAGAGTTGGTCTTTGCTTCAGTAACTGGTTGCTCCCCGTCCTCTTTTGTTTTGTCCTTTTTCTTTTTCTTCTTTTTTGCCTTCTCTATAGACTCAGCATTAGCAGTGTTAAGTAAAGTAGTCAAGTCTTCTGTTACCAAGTTACCATTTAAATCCTCTACAGTATTTTTTTCTACATTTTGATCCACTAACACATCTGAAGTCACTTTAACTTCCCTTTCACTGTTCTTCTTTTTCTTTTTTGGCTGAGGTTGACTATTGAAAGTTTTTTCTTGGCTTACCTTTTTTAGTTCAATAGTTGGATTACTTGTTTTAGCATCTTTAATATTGTCTGCATTTTTGCCAATACCTCCACCTGAAGCATTTGCAGTGACCTTATTTTGAGTGGTATCTTTCTTCTTTTTCTTTTTTAGCTCAGTTTGATTCGAAGAGCTGTCTTTAATTCCCTCTGTTAATTTAATAGCTGGATTACTTGTTTTAGTATCTTTAATACCTTCTATATTTTTGTCAATAGCTCCACCTGAAGCATTTGTGGTGGCCTTAGTCTGAGTGGCATCTTTCTTCTTCTTCTTCTTTTTAGGCCCAGTTTGATCATTCATTGTGTTTTCCTGACTTCCCTCTGTTAGTTTAATTTCAGTTGGATTACCTGTTTTAGCATCTTCATTATGGTCCAAATCTTTGTCAATAATTCCATCTGTAGCATTTACAATATCATTATCTGAAGTTGGAGTTTTCTTCTTTTTCCGTTTAGGCTCAATTGTAGCTTGGTCTGTAGTAGCTTTCCTTTTATCTTTTTTGGGGCTGTGTTTTGGTGTTGAAATTACTTTTGCGGCAGGTGTTTCAGTGCTTTGGGTTGAACTGTCCAATGCCGCAATAGGTACTTTTTTGGAGCGGCTCTTTTTGGGTGGATTGCTTTTAGCCAATGTGTCCCCAATAGATTTATCAGATGTTTTATTCTGTTGGTCCTGTCCATCAGTGGGAGTTTCTGTTTTGGGTTTTGGTTTGGCTCGAGGCTTTCTCACTCTTGGTTTTTTGGGTACAGGAGCAACCAGGGCATCTAAGGCTTCTACTTTAGCCAGGTCAGCATCTGCATAAAGAAAATAAATTATCCAATATAATGAGCCAAATAACTTTTACAGCACTGGGTGAAATGACTATTTTTTGGCCAATGATGCAGTCTTGTATTTAATCTAATATGACATATGTGAACGCTGCATCACACAGCACAGAAACCTGAGCATGCAGGGTTCATATCATAATAGTAAACCAATAAAGATTATATTATGCAAAATAATAGAGTCCATGTTCACACAAAAGTATATTATAGCGTCTTGTATGTATTCATTGGTAGTAGTGACCCAACAGTCAGAACCAAACTTTTTATATTGTTTTGGCTAAAGTATTTGTACAGCAATTTGGTACAGTTTAGGTAATATAAATACAACATGACCAGTGTAAATGATCAAGATAAAAAAATATCATTACATCTAAAGTAGTACTGGGAGATGTGGCAAAAAATACATTTCTTTTCCTCTTTTATTGATTTTTATCTTTTCAAAAACAAAATAAAAATGGCTATCAGTATTGATTCCATGAAACATGACAGACTTTCTCTGCTCCAAAGCACATGCTTGTACTGACAGAGGACTGGCTATAGACTTTTTGATTCAAAAACCCCAAGCTTATCATTGACGATTAGACATAACTGAATCCCAATCTCAATTAAAATCTGATTCATTTATTGTAAATGATATCAATGTGTTTTCCCTCATCCAATGCATTTCCTGTATTTCCCAAATCTAAACCACCACACTGTACCAGTCATCTGCTCAACAAGCCTCTTCCACTTCTCCACGTCCAAACTGCTGTCCGAGTCAGAGTCCTCTCCTCCGTCAGCTTTTTTCTTCTGACTTTTTGATTTACTGGATTTGACATTTTTTTCTGCTGCTTTTCCATCACTCTTCTTCTGCTTTGTTGGAGACTAAAAAAAATAACACGTTTTCAGCCAATATGTACAAAATATGCTTTTGTATGTTACAGCAAAAGTTTAAATTCTTACCTTTTTATTTGGTGATCCTGGCTGTTTAGTAATTTTGTCTGTCTTTTTCTTCGATGGAGATGCTGCATAAACAGTAAATCAGATTGAAGACTAAGTCACTTGGACTATCAGCAGAGATCACTACAGATTTGTGTTCCTATACAACAGGCTAGGATGAACCATAGAAGCTTTGAACTAGCATGGTTTGCTGAATTGTAGCTGATAACTGAGATGTTTTATTTATGGGCAAAATAATTAAATAACAGCAATAAAGTGTGAACTAAACCTTAAAGTTAAGATAAATGTTTAGTTGTATGAATACAATCTGGTAGAGTGCTATGAAAAAAAGAAAAATTGTATTGCAACTTGTATTTTCAGAAACAGCAGATCAACAACAGATCTCAAAGCCAATTATGAAGAAACAATGTGTCACACCTTTTTTGGGCGTGGTTTGTTTCTTGACTGGAGCAGAGCGTTTTGATGTGGCAGGCTTTGTTTTTCGTTTTGAAGACCTGTGATTGACACAAAAAACAATAAAGCCAAGATAGAAAACAAATGCCAATAGTTTTGCACAGTTATACCCACCTTAACCATGAACTGTAGATGTCCAGTAATGTTGTGGATGTTGGTGCCTCACTCTACAAGATTCAATAAAAAAACATCAGCAGCTGCACAAACATTATTTTTAAATAATAAATGAACAACAATTAAAGAATGAGACAGAATACATTATTCTCCTTTCAGTCAAGTCTAGCCTGTAGGCTTATACTTATAGTTTATTAGTAGGGTCATGATGACATTTGTACTTACTGTGAAACAAGCTTGCCAAGTCTATTAAGTTTCGATTCTCCCATAATTTCACTAACGTAGAGGGTTAGGGTTAGTACGCAGAACTTTATAACACCAGTTACTGTCACTTTAAACAACTGTAATGAACCAACTGGCACTGATAGTTTTTGCACCGTTGTTCTGCCCCTACTGTATATTTTGTACTTGTGTAACAAAGTCTATTTTATTTAGCCTATTTTATTTTACCCTTTATTTTAAAGAGCAAAACAAACATTTATTTTGACACTTCTGTTGTTATTCTTGTGAGCAACTTGCCTGCATGCATGGCCAAAGTAAGTATACTATACTATTTACAACTCTGCATAGCGCTTATTTAAATGGCTTGTAGTAACTTGAGTAGTCGAGTGCGGTGTTGACCTGTAGGTTCTGCTTCTGAAGCTCCTCTGCAGCCGTGTGGAATCCATGCTCCTTCAGGTGGCGATAGATCAACGGGATCAGCTCTGGGTTTGATGCGGTCATATCGGACAAATGTGAAGAACATAAAAACACTTAAAAACAACGAATACATTAGGTTTCATAGTCAAATCTAGTATTTACAAAGCAAAAACACGCCTTTCCTACAAAACACACATGGCTACACTTTGAACTCTGAACTCCGGAAGTAGATCACCGACTGTCAACATCAAGGCACCATGGGAGTTGTAGTCCAAGAAAATGACTACCTGCAAAACTACAACTGATCATTCTTACTGAGACAGGACAAAAGGTATGGTATGATATGAAGTTAAAAGAACACAATAAAACAATTGGATGTATTTGTACAAAAAAAACTAAACAAAACATAATGGTCCATAAATAGAAAACGCGTGTTTATGTGTTTATTTTATCATACCAGTGGGTCATTTCTTTTTTCTAGCTAAGCTTTAGTTATAATTTAGGCTAAATAAAATATATTCTTTATAATCGACATTCAGTGTTCTGTATAAGAGCACTGTTAGTTTTTAAGCCTGGCACTGTGCCAATTCATCAAAAAAAAAACAAACAAAAAAAAACAACAATAACAACAACAACTAAAGAAGTGTGATTATTGCAATGGACTTTACTCTAAAATCCATCAGCTGGTTTTTGGGCTAGAACAGGATGGTCCACTAACTAACACTAATTTAAATTGATTTATAAATACCTCCAACATAAAAAGCTAAAAGGGTAAACATGTAGATTAGTT
>KN471360.1:10955-21575 GCA_000787095.1 Periophthalmodon schlosseri | reverse complement strand
CAGGGTTTGCATCTGCAGGGAACGATCACTATTGAGCGAGTGTGGTGTGATGAATCTTTAATTTTACAAATGAAATCTGAACTGGACACTTACTTTTAATACTTTTATGGATGTGTTTATTTCTATGCAGTAAGAATCATTTAAAATTTGTATGACCTGTTGTTCCTTCACATTTTAGATGTTTCTTGGTCCAGGTTTATCCATTGTAAACAATGTAATATGGAATCTACATAAATGTGGCTATTTTAATCTACTAATTACCAATGTTGGTCTATATTTAAACAAGTTTTAATTGTTATAAATGTTTGACATGTTTGCCTCAATATTACAACAACTCATATCACAAAATGGAAAAATTAATCTGTATTTTGTTTAAATGTGTTTATTTTCCAACATCAAAAGTAAACTACCACAGAACAGTCGAGCAAAAAACTGTGCCTGTACATTTGAATATTTAAGTGGCGTTATCCATTTATACCATTTCATATTATTGTCACACATCGATGGGCATCTATGGTATATAGTTACACAAAATTTCATACAAGTACAAAATACATTTAAAAAGCTAATTGTGATTAAAAGCAAACAATTTACATGCATATACAAAGCCACTTCCTCCAGTTTGGCCACTAGCTGCTAAATGTAATCAGAGCCTCATCAGGTGCTCCCAGAAAACAGCATTTATGATGATCATAGAAATACTTTAACATTTATTAAGTAGCCCCTGCTACTAAACTGCCGACTTGTGATTATAACATATGTACAATCGACCACAAGCTGAGCCTTTGTTTTAGCCTGAATTACAGCATTCACTGATTTAAGTTATTTTATTGAATTTAATAAATAACTGATTATACATAAATCAAGCTGGGGGTAATCATAATAATCAGCGTTTTATTTGTGTGTATTACAACTCATTTCTTACATTTATTTTGAAAATCCATAGGTATGTGTGGTACAGACCTTTATTACACATTTAATAAACATATTGGAGTTATTCTTCTTCATGGAGTTATAAGGACAATATGGACACATGCATATGTAATATCTGTATGGAACACACATGTACCAGGCTGGTTTGACCAAAGTACCAGAGTAACTCCAGGACAGATGTTTAAATACCCCAAAGTGTCTCTAAAAACATGAGGATTCAAACAGTTTATCAAACGTCAGCAAAAGTCTACTATACCACACTAAACACAGACAAAAGAATGGTTATAAAAAATGTAACTAACCCTAGAGTGTAACTGACCTTAGAGCGTAACTAACACTAGAGCATATCTGGCCCTAGAGTGTAACTGGCCCTAGAGCGTAACTAACACTAGGGTGTAATGCAACATAACAGACACAATCACATGATTTACTTCGCTCTGTATTTACATAAATGTATGGAGCATCCAGGAGCTCACATCTGAAACAGTCAATGGTCCAGGTACTCAGGTCCTCTCTCTAGAGCCCCCTCTGGCCTGGACCTGAAACAACAGGACACGGCACATCCACAGGTGACAAAACAAAGACCTAGACCTGATTTAGGTCTAGACTTTGGACTTTGGACAGGACTAACCAAAGTCTAAACCAGACCTTAAACCAGGACTAAACCAAGTCTAAACCAGGTCTAAATCAGGTCTAAACCAGGACTGAACCAGGTCTAAGTCAGGCCTAAACCAGGTCTAAATCAGGTCTAAACCAGGACTGAACCAGGTCTAAGTCGGCCTAAACCCAGATCTAAATCAGGTCTAAACCAGGACTGAACCAGGTCTAAGTCAGGCCTAAACCAGGTCTAAATCAGGTCTAAACCAGGACTGAACAGGACTAAACCTGCACTGACACGTGTTTGAGAGTTTCCTGTTTTTAACACATTCTTATCTCTTCATCGTTTGTTGTTTTCTTGCTAAAACTCAAAAACATCGTGATGTTTTTTATGACTCAAATATGTGTTTGAATGTTCACATTTTAAAACTGTGACTAAACTAAACCAGTGAGGAGCGATGTCCAGTGTGTCTGTGTCCAGATGTCCCCCACCGTCAGTGTCTGCGTTTGGACCATTTCATTTTCACATTTACTTTATATTTATTATTATTATCACTGCTCTATGCTGCTCCTCACTGTCCAAGCAAGTTCTTTGTTTTGTGACTTTTGTTCACTCAAAATGGCAAAAAAAACTAATTCTAAAACTGATGTGATTAAAGGTCCTATATTACACAAAATGGATCCATGTGAGCTGTAAGCCATGTTAGGATGTTACCTCCTCAAAAACAGACCTGGAGTTGTGTTTCATTCACATGTTTGAGTAACACTTTATTATTAGTCTACATCTCCAAATCTCAAAATGCTCTGTCCCACCTTGTGATGTCATGAAGTGGTAGTTTTCAAGTTAACAGCTCCTTTTACCTTTAGTTCAGTACAGATTAGCAGTTCCAGAGCTGAAGTTATCCAATTGATTCTAGTGAAGGGCGGGGAGTTTAAAAACACAGTGGAGCACTACCTGTATTATCACATGACATCACAAGGTGGAACAGAGTGTTTTCTGTCTGACAGAAGAACAACATTATAACAGATTAGACAATAGCGTAATACAGGCCCTTTAATCTACTGAATGGAGACGATGAGCTGATCTGGGCAGAAGTCGTCCTCACAACAAACGTGTGGAAGAAAAGACGAGAGAAAACAAAAAGACGTGTTCAAGGAGCGATAAACCAACAAGAGGAAAAGTGTAAAGGTCCAAATCATAAACCACCAACGCCCAGACTCACAAGACGCAAACCATGTGACCCAAAGTGAGGCAGATTCACACAAGTCTATGACAGCGTCTTACCTTCAGACCAGGACCAGACCAGACCAGACCAGGACCAGGACCAGGACCAGAACCAGGACCAGACCAGAACAGGACCAAGACCAGACCAGGGCCAGACCAGAACCAGACCACAGACCAGACCAGGACCAGACCAGGACCAGACCAGGCCCAGATCAGAACCAGGACCAGAGTAGAGTAGACCCACTCTAGACAAAGGTTAGTCTTGGTTTAGACCATCTGCTTTAGTCGTGTTTTAGCCAAGCTAAGCCAGTGTATTTCTCTAGAACATTTAAAACAACAGAAGTTGGACCAAAGTACTTTACAAATCACAACAAATATCAAAAATAAAAGACATACTAAGCGAGAAATGGTACAATTTACACACATAAATAGATCCATTTCATTACTCTAATCAGAGTTAAAAGTCATATTAAAAAGTGGGTGTTTTCTGAATATTTTGGACCTGCTTTAGTCCTGGTCTTAGTTTAAACCTGGTCTAATCCTAGATCTGCTATTACCTGCTCTACAGTTAAAGTCTGGTTTCATGTTGGCACTGTGGTTTTCTTGGCTGGAAAGAAAACTTAAATAAATTTGTGATGTTGAATTGTACCTCTGGAGAGTTGTTTGTGGATATTAGAGAGATAAATCCGGCCCCTGGACCAAAGCCCTGTAACTGAATGTAACTGAAGACCACTGTGACATGACGTGTTGTCTCGTGGTTCTTCTGGGGATGTTGTTGATGTCGCTGTTGTTGATGTCGTCTACTTGAGTTGGTCACAAATATGAATACAGGGGCCATATAACATTTTTAGAGCACGTGGTCTGCAGTTGAAATCAGTTTGAGATCTGACACGTTTTGAAACGTGTGCAGCTCAGGTTGGCGTTCAGAGCATCAAACCACAAGGCCCATTTTATCAGAGTGAAGGAAACTCACTATCTGCCAGCATCACGCTCTCACTTTTCACACTATTTTTATACATCTTTTTGCAATAATTTACCAGGATGTACTTATTTTTATTTCAGTTTTGTATAAGTTTTATGCCTTTTTCTCTGTTTTACATTATTACTCTGAAATATTTAAACTCTTGGAGGACAGACTCATGTAGGACAGGCTCATGTAGGACAAGTTCATGTAGGACAGACTCATGTAGGATAGACTCATGTAGTCCATTCTGCAGACTCATAATGCTCAGGTAGTATATAACTGAACGGTCATTATTCACACATAGACGTACATTAAAGGTGGATTAAAGCCGTTTCAGTTGGTGTCTGTACTGTCTTAAGTGAACCGTACCACCGTGTTTGAGCCTGGAGGGCACTAGCTCCCAGAAGGGTCTGAGACGTGGTTAAAACAACCAAACGAGATGATGATGATGAAGATGAGACAACGCGAAAACAAAAAGCAGATATAAATATAAAGTAATAATTTCTCACCAAACGCTGATTTGATCTTGTGATAAACTCTCGTATCTTCTGTGATGACTATTATATTGAGCCCACGTGCTCCTCTGGCACGTTAGCAACAGCTGTTCCCTGTTTATCGATGCACGGCACTCGCGTATAAAGGTTAAAACTCTGATATTCCTAGTGCACAATTCATCTAACATGAGCCAAACCCAGAGCATTACATCACGTGACGCTAAAACGGAGCGTAGAGGAGCAGAGGAGTGAAAAAAACGCAGATAAACCATACGGTAAACCTGATGATAAACCTGACGATAAATCTGACAATAAACCGGACGATAAACCAGATGATAAACCAGATGATAAACCAGACAATAAATCTGACGATAAACCAGACGATAAACCAGACGCTAAACCAGGCGATAAACCAAACGATAAACCAGACGATAAACCAAATGATAAACCAGATGATAAACCTGACAATAAACCTGATAAACGTGATGATAAACCAGAAGTAGCTTGTGTTTCGTGTAGCTTTAGCTTTAGCCACGTCTCACAGCATCACAAACTTTTGTCAACATCTCTTTGTAAATCGCTGAGATCGTCCTTATGATTAAAAGCATAATTCAGGTACAGTTTAGATTTTATTTAAGAAAACCAAACAGACCCGCTCCAAGGCCCCAAGTGAACCGTGCTAATGGAAAAGAGGCTTAAGTAACTGTTCTGGTGAAGGGTTTGCCATCCGCCTGTCAACACAACAGTGTTTTTTCTCTGCGTAGAATATTCCATGTTATGGCATTAAACATATCTATCTCCATGGAGAAAAGCAGGTGATGCCACATGGTCAAGTTACAGGTCAAATCTGTGGAGAGGCAACAGCTCTGACAGTAAGAATGCATGTTTTCATGTATTTTAGAGAATATCTGGTAACTGAATAAATACAGTATGTAAAAGTTGAATGTAATACTATGGAACATTCCAACCAGAGCAATAATATCTCCATAGAGATAAGCATGTGGTGCACCATCCATCAGATGAGCTCTCTGCACCTTTAAACCTGCATCTCCTCATGATGGTTGTGTCCAGGTTGTCCGGCTGCTTAGTGACAGACACAGGCTGTGGTTTTCTGGTCTCGGCTCTAAAATCAAACCCGAACTAAAGAGTGACCCTCAGTTTAACCACCTCCAGTTTTAACTTTCACAAATATCCCATCAACCTCTGAGAACCTGGGACTGTTTAACAATGTAAATGTTGTTTTGTTTGCAGTGTATCTAATGGTGGAAGTCACAGAATGATCCCAGGACTGAAGAAATGTAAGCCAACTTAGAAGTATTAAGACTTATTATCAATGTTTTTATCACTTACCGTCGTACGTACTGAAATAATAAAACACAGATTTATAAAGCTGTTTGGTGTTCACTTAATTAACCATCCGATCATTCTAACGAACATGCTGGCTTCCTTGGTACTACACGTGGTGGTCTTTTCTTTAGATTGGTGACGCGTTCTGGCTGCAGAGAAAAAGAGGAGCTCTGAGTTTGACTAGAATGACCTGAGGAGCTCTGAGTTTGACTAGAATGACCTGAGGAGCTCTGAGTTTTCAGTAGGTAAAATTCGGGGGATTTTTTACAGATATTTTCACAGACGTGGACGATTCGCTCGGGACTAGACACACAGATGATGTTCGTAATTATCACAATTTACCCGAGATCCTTAAGTAAAACTAATCCCGTGTGAATAAGGCCTTAGCTGAAATTAAATTGGTGCAATCTGCCTCTTCAGACGAGGGTTTCAAACAGCTCTGCTCCAGGAGCTTTTTTAACCCAATTCCAAGATTAGATTTGTTTAATACAGTCCAGAGTGTGGCTGTTGTCTTCACACTGGCTCGAGCTCACCACTCTCATAACTCTCTCCTCCTCCGATGTAATCAGTGTATTTACTGCATGTGTTGTTTATTTACACACTGCACTGTGTGCGTCTGTATGTCACAAATAAACTAAAACTAAACTAGAACTTTGACATCGGCCTCACTAGTATCAGTGTGAAACCACCTTTCACAAGTAGATCAGATATGTGATTTTATTTGTTCTCCACAGATCTGTGTGACCTCACCTTGGACAGGGCCTGTGTAGGGCTGCAGTTTTCAGAGGAGCAGAGGACAGCGTCCCGCTCTGAGGAGGGCCCAGACTCGGCGCTGGTGCGGGGAGCACAGGGGCTGAGCGGCCGCTGTTACTGCGAGATCGAGGCCTCTGAACCGTTCAACATCGGAGTGACACACAGGAGCAGAGGGCGGGAGGACGCAGAGTTTAGGCTGGGACAAAACCAGAAGTCCTGGAGTTTTGTTTACTCTGAAGAGGGCTGCTACGGTTCCCACGACAACAAGAGCTTCCCGGTCTCCTCTGCCCTCCGCTCACGCTCCAGTCGACTGGCCGTTTATCTTGACCACACGTCCGGGGTCCTCTCCTTCTACAGAGTGGTGGAAAGTAACAAAGGACAAAAGGTGATTCTTATAGTTAAAAATCAGCACATTAATATTAGCACATCTAACACTTCAGCACTTCTCAAAATCTGTGTGAAATACTTCTGGTTTTTACTCTTAAGGCACATTAAACACGTACTGGAGTACTTTTATTGAAGTATATTTGTATGTGATACTTTTACTTGAGTACTCATTTACCCAAATAACAAAATGGAGTACTGTGCAGTTCCCTGAAATATATTTATAAAAACTAAAGGAACTGAACACTGAACCAATGTGATGCTTGCCAAGCATAAGATGGAACGGGATGCACTCCTTCCAAAAAGTTCAACCTTTGTTTCATCAGTCCACAGAATATTTTCCCAAAAACTCTGGGGATCATCAAGATGTTTTTTGGCAAACGTGAGATAAGCCTTTATGTTCTTTCTTGTCAGCAGTGGCTTTCGCCTTGGAACTCTGCCATGACATTTTTGCAAAGTCTCTTTCTTATGGTTGAGTCGTGAACACTGACCTTTACTGAGACAAGTGAGGCCTGCAGTTGTTTAGATGTTGTTCTGGGTTCCTTTGTGACCTCTTGGATCAGTCGTCGCTGTGCTCTTGGGCTTGGCTGTCACCGTGGTTTGCTGGAGTCTCAAAGATTTAGAAATGTCAATTACTTTTGCTCCTGAATTTCTTTGGATCGCGGCATGATGTCTTGGGTTCAATATGGCCGACCTCACCTTGTCAGACAGGTTCTATTTAAGTGATCTCTTGATTTGAAAGGTCTGGCAGCATCAGGCCTGGGTGTGGCTGTGAAACTGAACTCAGCTTTCCACAGTAATATGATTAATCACAGTTACCTCGTCATTTAACAACGGGGGCAATTACTTTTTCACACAGGGTCATGTAGGTTTGGATAGTATTTTTCTCTTAACAAATAAAATCGTCACAGAAAAACTGCATTTTATGTTTACTTGTGTTATCTTTGTTTAATATTTAAATTTGTTTGATGATCTGAAACAGTTAAGTGTGACACACAAGCAAAAAGGTAAGAAATCAGGAAGGGGAGCAAATGCTTTTTCACAGCACTGTATATTTAGAGCCAATTATGTGGAAAAAAGTGCATTTTTTGACATTATAAGGCCCTGTAACACTGAAATTACATGAAGTGCACTTTTTCACATAATAATGGCCTATTGGCTCTAAATATATAATGTGTGATTTTATGGCTGATTTTATGGCTGAGTTATAAGAGAAACAAATTGGGGCCAAATTGAGGCCAGAGGAACTTCAGCTGCAGGGATGAAACTCTCAGTTTGGGGGGGAGGGGCGATAAATCGATGGAGATTTGAACTAGTCCTCAAAGGGCGTTGTAATGATACCAAATCATAAATTCAATAACTATGTTATTATGCTTATTAGCCTACTAGCGAATAATTGCCATTTGAACAATGAAAAAGTGTTCAGTAAACAGTTTAATTTATTTACAAATAAGCTGCAACTGTACAAAATACTGTTGAACAATATGAAAATATGAAAACAAATTCAGCACTTAATTGTTCTAACAACTCCATTTAAGACTTTCTTTTTTTTTTTTTCTTTAGATTTAGAAAAAAATCAAATATCAACGTGGTAAATGTTTTAAACACACTTTAACAGAACACAGCGTCCAGTGTGTCCCATTAATAGAGGAGATTATGGAGGCCCCCCATAATCAAGACTTCTCCCCCACAGATATTAGTCTAAAAACAAGATGAACAATAGATGTCGTGGGTGGGATTGATCCCAGCTTAACGCTCTAACCTTAAACCTCTTCCTTATCTGGAGTAATGTGGATTTTGGTCGCTTATTGTAATTAACAGCTTAGAGTCTAGATAAAAGGCTGAGACTGAGGCCAGATGTGGTAAGACTTTTTAAGTAGAGTGAAACGAGTCAATACCTAATCCATAAATGTGATTAACTTAAGTTATTAACAATCCAATCAAAGTCAAAGTGTCAAGATAAAAGGGACTGAGTGGGATCATGTGTTATAAAAGAGACTACTGTCTATCTACTGCATAAAGGTTTTACATCAAGGAACCACTCACCCATTCACACATTCACACACCAGTGTACGCAGATACTAGGGATGAGGTGGGCTAAGTGTCTTGCCCAAGGACTCAATGACAGCATTCATCTGTGGGAGCTGGAATCACAGCGCCAACCTGTGGGTCAGTGGATCTGACCGCTCGACCAATGATGTTTATTTCGAGAGCGGGCTTTGAACCGCCTTCAGATCAGTGGAAAAAACGCTCTACCAGCTGAGCCACTGTCGCCCCTTATAATCTATGACACCCGTGGAGCAGTATGTTAAAATCTGCACATTTTAAATCGCAATATTCATTTAAACCAACGTAATAAAAGAGACAAGTCCAAAACTGCGGTGTCCAGTGGGAGCTGACGTCGCCGTAAACGTCATCACAACAAAGAGCCGTGAAGTCGTTAGCACCTCCGATGGACAGCTAATGTGCTACCTGATTTTTTTTTACTACGTAACGCTGCCGAATCCTACCTGTGTCACCGGTGAAGAAAGTAAAATTGGAGAACGAAGTAAGTACGTCACAGTGGGCGTGGACCGGTGGCGGTGAAAACCGGGATTGATCGGAGCAATTACGTCTTGAATACAGGAGAACACAGATTACTCAGACATGAATCACTCCAAATACAACTTCAAGAGGGTGAAAGAGAAGGAAACAACTATAACATGGGCTCTGAAAAGTCCATTTTGCAGTAGATCTGCTTTAAGTATTCTGTTGAATGTACTTAAATCATAAACAAATGTAAAGGATGAATGTAAAAATAAAAGGCTCGTTCAGTTCTTCCTTGTGACCGTCTTTAAAGCAGGTTTCAAATTACAGTTTTTCAAGCATGAACAACATCCACCAAGAAATGTGATCTGAGATGAGCTCCCTGGTGAAAATGGAGCTACAGGGAAGTAACTGAGGCCAACTCAGTATAGTCTGTGTTAAAAAAGTTTAGGAGGAAATGAGTTTAAAGGTTTTTAAAGTTACCACAGTTCAGTGCAATTCTATTCTATTTTATTTCTATAGCACATTTAAAATACAAAAGCACAAAAGCACACAGGGACCGTGTTCATTTTCAAGGTGATTCTGCACAAACTCCCTAAAAAGTAACAAAAGAACAGATTACATTATACATTGGTTTGGTTTTGCATATGAAAAAAGAAGGTGAGGACAGTTAAATGAATTCAATAAAACATGTGGTCACGTGTAACTTCAAAACACACTGAGGTCTTAAAGGATCAGACTATTGACCTGTCTGAGAGCTTAGGCCGCATTTCTTTTTAAACATCAATATTATATAAAAATCGAAATCTAAACCAGGCTTATTCAACTTAAGGCCCGTGGGCCAGATCAGGCCCTCCAGGCGATCTGATCCGGGCCACAACCCCTCTTCCAAACATGAAAAAAACATATTTTCTCTTGTTTACTGCTTTAGACCTGGTTTGTTCCTGGTTTAGAACTGGGTTAATTCAGGGTCAGTTGTGGTTTAGTCCAGGTTTAGTCCTAGTTTAATCCTGGGATGGCCCTGACTCAGCAGTGGCTGCTAGTAGATAGCAAACCAGTTTTCAAGGCTGCAGTGTGTGTGCACAGAGGCTTTTTGTCAATCTTCTGGGGGGAGGGTAGGCCACTTGCTTGTCTCCATTGAGATGTTATTCCTTAACCTCACAGCGGGAACATGCTGAGATGGATTCTCCTGAGTTTGTGAACTCACAAATGTTGTGAGAATACGTTTTGCTGTGCAAGGTTCGGTAGCAGACCCTCCATCAGAAAAGTCACATAGTGCACCTTTAAATTCTTCTTTTTTATATCTCCTCCTCATTCCTTCTTTTCCCAGTCTACCAGTAAGATTCTAAACATTCAACAGTTGGACATTTCGAAAACGAGACTAACAAACAAACCTC
>KN471360.1:0-10882 GCA_000787095.1 Periophthalmodon schlosseri | reverse complement strand
TATAAATAGCCCAAAGAGAAATTTTACTACTACTACTAATAGCTTACCTGGTATCTCTGCTCTGATTGGTCGAAAACCCTTTTACATCACTGCTTCCTGATTGGCTCACAGGAAGATTCCTTGGATTCATACGAACTCGCGTCTTTTTAGGAGTCGCTTTACGCAGCCGATAACAGCGCGTTTGGGACGGACGCGGTCGACTCTCTCTGCGGGGAAAAAACGTGCTTCTTTCTCCGCGCTATGACCATGAGAATAAACCCGAGACTTTTGAGGAAGCTGCTGAGATGTTCGGAAACTTGTGTATTCAAAGTGGCGCGCGGACATTCAAAGAGGACGCAGATACGGTTAGTTACTTTTCATTCACGGAAAAGCGCAGAGTCTGAAAGATGGGCCTGTGGGTAACGTTAATAAAACAGTGTCTAGTTAGAAACATAACCTTTTAAGATCTCATTGGTGTAGAAATATTTCCGTGGGCACGTTAACTTGTATCCTAATTCTGGTATCCTTAGTATTCAGCCAGTTTGAACAATTGTGTTGGTTTGAGTAGCGGTACTGCCAAATACTGCATGTTCAAGACAAGAAGTAAAGTAATTCAAAGCGCTTTACAGAATAAGAAAGACATTAAAATCACAATACAACAAATCAAAACATAAATAATCACGCATCTTCTTCATAAAATTAACATTAAAAGAGAAGAGTGCAGAATAAAATCATTTCAGTCATATTCACAGCTAAACAGAACCGTTTGGATACAGTAGTTTATACTCTATACTGGTAATTTAGCTTCTAAAAAAGAGGCCAGCTATTTACTTGGAAAATGTCTTATATCTATGCGTGTCTTATATATTATCCTTGAAACTTCACTTAAAGTAGGCGGAATTGCCTTAACCCCAACTGGACCAGAAAAGTCCCTAACATTTCTTGACATAAGTATAGCTCATATTTCTTAGTTTTTGCTTTGTTTGTTTTGTTTTGTTTTGTTTTTCTTACTTTCAACTTCTCCGGGATTTTTGGAGAACTTGCTGCGTCCTGGGAGCGGGGCGCGTAAAACCGGTTGAGGAAGGACGACAGGCCGGACTCCAGGCGGTGCGGAGACAGCTGGGCGACACTTTACACAGAAACTAAAGTGAAATTACCATGACTATTACGCGCATACGGGGATTCACAGCGGGACGAGTGCGCGCTAATTCTATTTACCCAAACCGATACCACACAAAGATCAGTTAATTAGGTTAATACCAGTGTTGGAAGAAGTACTCAGTTCTGTTACTTAAGTAAAAGTACAGATACCGGAGCAAAAAAAATACTCAAGTAAAAGTAAAAGTATCACATGAAATAAATTCTGTTTTAAAAATGTACTTTCGCGCAGATTTTGAGATCTTTTAAAGCTTCAAATGTAGTGATTTTGATACAGATTTGTGTTGAATTTTGTTCAAGAAACAACTGAAACGATATTTTTTTTTCCTAGCTGTTTTTATTTGTATATTTTTGTTTGCTCAAGTTATGAACGTGCTAAAAATAAAAACCCTCAGCCTTTTCAGCAGGTCTCAAACTGTCATAAAAAATACTTTTACTTTTACTTTTCAGTCCTGTTCACAATGTAGCGGAGTAGAAAGTACAGATACTGCTCTCAAATGTAGTGAAGTAAAAGTAAAAAGTATCCACTTTAAAATGTAAAGTACAGATGCCTAAAATGTATACTTAAGTACTTTACTACTTTTACTTCGTTATGTTCCACCACTGGCTAATACTTTGTCAAACATCGCACATTGTAGGGGATTGACCTTATGCTTGTCGCCATGGAGATGTCGGAAAATTCAAAAGTATGTCATTAAACTTATCTATGTCCATGACTGAGTAACAGGACAGATCTGTGGAGCGGTGACCCCTCTCTTAGTTTATCAGTGCTGCCCTGGTTACCCTCATTAACAGACCTGTCACGATAACAGTTTGAGGCCTAATCTATTGGTGCAGAGATACTGCGCTAAACGATAATATTGAAACTATTTTATGGACTGACACAATGGAAATAAAGCAGGATGATCCCAGTAAACCAGTTTTTAAATGGACAGTATCACTAAAAGGCCTGAGCTGCAATAAATAAACAGCAGAATGAACCATTAGGCCTGATTAGCCGTAGAAGTCTTATAGTATTACATCAAAAATAACAAAAATCTCCCCATTTTTACAAAGAAACAGTCCACACGATAAATATTGACCCCCAAAATACATTGTTCCAGTTTTTTATACATGGAACGACAAGTCACTTTAGGATTTATTGCGACAGGGCTACTCGTTAACCTAAAACATGCCCAGCAGGCAAATCCTTCAGCTAGTCCTGACCAAGATCCTGGCTCAAGAATTGGGGAAGGAGACCATAAACTCCTCTTCAATGACTATAATCTGCAGTGGTCAGTGGCTTTAGGCATTTTCATTGGGAGACAGGTCGTCCAAATCCTGCTTTTTTAAAAGGTCATATATTACGCAAAATGGCCTCTTGTGAGCGTTTAGCCATGTTATAATACTGTTCTCTCCTCAAAAACACACCTGGAGTTGTGTTTGATTCATTCGCACATGTTTGAGTAACTCTTCATTTTTAGTCTGTCTACATCCCTAAATGCTCCGTCCCACCTTGTGATGTCGTGTAGTGGTGGTTTTAAGGTTGGCACACCTAGTTTCACCTTTTGTTGCGTGGAGAGTGAATTCCAGGGTTGAAATTACCTTTTGTTCAGTAGCGTAGAGTGTTTTCCATTTGAGAGAAGAGCTCAGCCTAAATATGCAGGGTTTGTGTTAAACGTGTGCGAATGAAACAAAACGCAACTCCAGGTCTGTTTGTGACGAGGAAACATTAGAACTACACCTGTGTGAACGTGTTGTGTGTATTATACTTTCAAAATCTATAATTCCTACTTACCTCTCCACAGATCTGACCTGTAACTTGGCCTGGTGACGTCCTCTGCTTGTCTCGGTGTTAATTTTGTTGACTGAAACCACGTAAATATGTTTTCTGGTCGACTAAAACTAAGAATAAACGTTTAACTAAATCTTGACGAAACACTGACTTGTCTCCATGGAAATAGATCAGTTTAATGCCATGCTGTGGGACATTCCAGGCAACATCTCCATGCATCCCTCAATAGGGTTGTTAAAAGTGTAGAACATCAGATGCTTATCGATACTAAAACTAATATTTAACCTGATTTTCATTGAAGCAAGTATCGATACTGCAAAAAAACACATTAACAGGACAAAATTGGACCTTTTCTGATTAGTTTTAATGCTATTTTGAGCTGTATCGGAACTAGTGTAAGAACTTATGGTAACTAAACTTGTTTTACGAGATTGGATAAGAGAGCTGTTTTGCAGTACCATCTTTGGACTGAAGTGTTCAAATTAAGCTTTATACATATAGAATTTCTGCATGTTTAGGCAGCTGGTTGGGCCAAACAAAATATCGTCACCGCCGGAGATTTAAGGCCAGTAGCCGATACGCTAAAAGGTCCAAATATCGGCCCGTCTGTCTCTAATGGTAACATAAAGAAAGTGTATGAGAATTGTGTTACCAAAAGAAGTAACATGTTTTATTGTGGTGTAGAAGTCGGTAGCGAGTGGCTTTTCTTAGCGTGGAAATTGAGTTTGACGAGGGATAGTGTTGTCACGATTTCGATTTGCGCTGCTTACAGACCGACCGGGCCGTGTTGTTCGTTGTTGAGCAGCGCGATGGCTCGACCCCTGGCCCCTGTTACTTCCACGGTCAGATCGAGACGTAGCTTCATTAACCTGGCCGCCTCCGTCAGTCCGCGAAGGATGGAGCACTCCGAATGCAGGACGATCGGGTAAGTGAAACGCAACACTGCTTTGGCCCCGTTGGCATTTTTGAAGTACCATCGTTTCCTCCACAAGCAACAAACTCTCTTGTCTTATTCTGCATAAAAACTGCTAACCCTGTGGTTTAGATCTGTACAAACATGTTCTGAAATATGATTCTTGTCTTAGTTTGTGAGTTCTCTTTGATAATTCTTCTAGACTCGTTTACAATGTGAATTTTACAGTCTAGAACAACAAAAGGTGTCATCTCTGAACTAAACACAAAATATCAGATCATTACAATGTGTTTGGTGGAACAACCAACAGTTATTATTTATGATGGGTACTTTTTCTTTCCATAACTGTTATGGTTATTTTTTGGTTTGATTTGACTTGAGCCGTAAAAGGTTGAATTAATAACGTCTATGACCCGTTACAGATGCAAACTAAAGTACTAAAGTGTTTCATTCTGCTGTTTATTCATTGCAGCTCATTGTTTTTAGCTTTAGAATAGTTTTTGTGGTTTTGGGTTGTTGCATCAGTGGCATAAATTAGTTTCAGTATAATCGTTTATCGTCTGTATTTACTTCAGCGATATATCCAACTTCAAAATTTGTTATCGTGACAGGCCTTAAGCTGTATTATAATGCTGTTACCTCCTCAAGAACATATCCGGAGTTGTGTTTTGTTTAATAAACCGGGGTTATTCAAACATGTGCGAATAAGTGAGCATTTCCTGTATCACATGACATCACAAGGTGGAACAGAGTGGTTTGAGTTTGGAAGAAGAACTCCTCTTAGGCCTAAATGTGCAGGGTTTGTGTGTTAAACGAAACACAACTCCAGGTAACCGCATTATAACATAGATCAGAAAATAGTGTAATATCGGCGCTTTAAAAAGATTTGCATTGAACAAATCCTGAACCACATTATTCTGCATAGTTTTACCATAACCATTGACATTAATTTATTTTTTCTTCTTGTTTTTTTTTAGGTACACTCCAGAGCAGATTTACAACATAGTGGCAGACGTTGATCAGTACAGCCATTTTGTACCTTGGTGTAAAAAGTCCAGGACCGCGAAGACTAGAAACGGACAGGTTCTCGCAGAGTTGATGGTCGGATTTCCTCCTGTCCTTGAACACTACATCTCCGAGCTCACCTACGTCCCAAACCACCAAGTCCGGGTAAGAACATGCTCTGAAATACATGGGATTTTTGTATGAGTCCATCAGTTCACATTTCAGTCTTAATGCTCCCGGGGTTGTTTAAAATTTGCACTTTGAAGAGAGCCCTACATTTTCAAAAACTCGTTTACACTTATATCACACATCCAATCACATTCTTAACATTGCCTGCTCTCGTGGTGCGTAACAAAGATTGGAGCTTTTGATGGATGATGTTTACCTTTCCTGTCGGTGGCCATTTTGAATAGACTTCGATTTTTTTTCAGGCTGTCTGCAGAGACGGGTCACTCTTCCGCCATCTTGAGACTGTCTGGAGTTTTTCCCCTGGTCCCACCCCAAACTCCTGCAATGTGGAATTCTTTGTAAGTAAATTTAAGCTAAATATAAAATACAAGATATCAAATTTAGTTTGGCTAAATTTGAAGTGTATAAATTAACGGACAAGACAATTACACTTAAAGCTGCACTAGGTAACTTTTCTGTTGGAGTGCGCCTCACTGCTTTCTCTATGAAGATGTCTGGAATGTTTCACAGTACGGGGACAAGTTACAGGTCAGGTCTGTGGAGAGGGGGCCTCCGCTTACAGTAAGAAAGTACTGACAGCAACACCTGATTAACTGACCAATTGCAAGAAGTTTAGTGTCGTACTGTGGAACATCACAGGCGAAGAAATGACCTCTCCATCGGGACAAGCAGATGGCGAATCCCCCGGCAGAAAAATTACAGAAAAGTGATTTTTAGTTACTCCTGAAAAATTGATAAAATTAGGAATCAAGTTTTTCCATCTTAAAAATCACCAATAGATAAAAGGCGGCATAAATAAAATTCGTGGCACCTGCCCCAGAGTCTGAGAGTGTGAATGGCAGGAGTGAATTCAAAAGCAGGTTAATGGAGGTTAATTGTTTCGTGTGAATGAGTTATGAGACAGAAATGAGACAGAAAAAGTATTTGAGTAGAGACTTAAAATGTATGCTATTTTAAGTTTAGACAGCTCTAGATCAGTATCCAAAGGTGCTTAAAGAGGAATTATGCAGAATAGTTGGGGTTTTTTTTTGCTTTTTTTTAGCTTTCTACCAAGATGTAACGTTTTAAGGAAAGCTTCAGTATCGGAACTGAAAAAGCTGGATCAGTGCGTCCCAAATCTGTGTAATCCCTCAGTCGTCCTGGTATGATTCATAGTAAAAGAAAAATTCAAATCTGTCAACTGGACAAAAGGTTGTAGGAGTGAAGACGTTTGGCTGCTCGTCCAAGCCGCTTCAGTTCTGGTCAGATTACACTGGACACTGCCTTATATCTGTCTGAAGGGAGGAGCTAACTACACTGAAACTAACACAGTTTCTGTTTGTTAGCTAAGTCTATTGAACTATAATAAATGTGACCTATCACTGAGTCATATTTAGCAAAATCGTTGAGGCCCCAAATTGGTGAACGATGATGTGGACCTCGTTTGGTCCCGTTTAGTCCTAGTTGAGGTTTAGGTCCAGGTTTATGTGGTAACTGTGCAAGAATGAACACAGGCTAAAAGGACTATATACAATTTGAGAAGAACTTCAAAAGGTTCAGAAAAAAACTAAATAAAAAAACAACAGCAATATTTAAACAGGGACACACAACTTGTCAGGATGTCTGGCTGCATTTAGGGGTGAGAAATTCCTGTTGCATTTACACTCACTGACCAATAGGTGTCAGCGTTTTTCTTAAGCACTCGAGGCTTAAATCATGCGCTTTAACTTTAAGGTTGATTCTAGACTCAAATCAGAAGAAAAAATCAAATCTATCAACTGGATAAAAATGTTCCAGTGTAGTTAGCTCCTCTCTTCAGGTCGATATAAGGCAGCGTCCACCAGTATCTGACCAGAACGGAAGAAGCGGCTTGGATGAGCAGCCAAACGTCTTCACTCTAAAACTTTTGTCCAGTTGACGGATTAGAATTTTTCGTTTGTTGTCTACCTCCTAGGGCAAGATAAATCACAATCAAATCAAAATCGCAAATTGTAAAAGCTGCATTTTTTTAAGTCCTTTTGACAAATGACAAAATACCTTATTAAAACTTTCTAACCCTGTAGTTTAGACCTCTACAAACATGTTCTGAAATGCATGGGATTCACGTGTTAGCTCAGCGTTCCATATTTCAGTCTTCTCTCTAATGTTAATGCACGTGGACTATATGTGCTTTGAATCCAAGTCCAACTATTAAAACATGTATCACCAAATCTAATTGCACATGGAGTTAATATGATTGACTGAGACTTAGGAGCAGGACCAGGCCTCAACCTCCGTCTGCTCCTCTCCAGTGAACCACAGCTCGCCGCAACCACACCTCTAATTACCCAGAAGTCCTATTTATACCCAGCCTATCCCAACAACATCATCTGTCTCCACTCTCTCGACCCGTCCCCCCCACCCCGTGTCTTTTGTTCCTCTTTCGACCTGAAGACCTCACCATCTTCAGAGTGGGGAAGGGGGTGGTCCTGAATCGTCTGGTTGTGGCGTGGTCCATGTTAGTGAATTGCAATGTCAAAAATCGTTCCAAAATCGCTCAGCCATTTTAAGAAATACACCCGGATCAAACCAAAACCCCCATTAATCCATTAATTTATATGGAGAAATTCGAGAAAAGTTTTGCCACTAAAATCTGATATAAAGTAGGCTGATTTGTGTAAAATGTTTTATGTTCATGTGACCAACAAGTCAACACTGCACCGATTCTCTGGAGGCTTTAAAACGGCTCTGTAGCCCCTATGGAACCTATTTACAGTCAACATCAGCAGCCTCATGCAAAATGGTAAAACCCAAATGACGATGGCGGTTTTAACACTTGTATTTTTCATTCTCTAGGTTTCCTTCGAGTTCAAGTCGCTGCTCCACTCTCAGCTGGCCAGAGTATTTTTTGAAGAAGTCGCCAAAGAAATGGTCTCTGCTTTTGAGTCCAGAGCTGCTGCACTTTACAAAAACAGTCCAACAAAATCCACAAAGAAACCAACTTGACCATAGTGTTGATACAGAGGTCTCTCCCTGTTGCACACACAAATACTCTGACATATACTTTTGATATTGCATTTATTTATGGATCACAGGTTAATTTATTGTATTACTTGTAAATAGAAATTATATTAGGGTTTTTTTTTTGTTTTTTTTTTTATTTTTGGTCACATTTTTACACACAAGTACCTCAGACCGGACCTGTACCTCAGACCGGACCTGTACCTCAGACCCGACCTGTACCTCAGACCCGACCACTACCTCAGCAAAATGTTGTGGCTCATCTTTTTAGTTTCTTGAATAAAATATGTTCCTTTGCTTCCTTTTTATGTTGTTTTTAAATGATAATTAGCATTTTTTTCCCATTATATAAGTTCAGTGGCTTGTGACTACTTTTGTCTGAATTAAAGGTGCACTATGTAACTTTTCCAGTGTTGGGTCTGTTTTTTTCAATATAAATGCTTCCTTTTGGCAGAGATCATTCAAAAGCTCAAGATCATTTACCGCCTGTTTGCAGACGATACACGATTATATCTTTCCCTGACATAAAAGATTAGATGATTACTAACTTTTTGCAGTTAAATTAGTCAAAAACTGAAATAATTGTATTTACTCAGCTGCACGACTTCTAACTAGCACCAAAAAGCATCAGCACATAACTCCAGTCCTCACTGCGTCGCACTGGCTCCCAGTAAATCTTAGAATTGACTTTAAAAACAATAGGGGTGTTAGTTTCAGTGTAGTTAGCTCCTCCCTTCAGATAAATATAAGGCAGTGTCCAGCAGTGATCTGACCACAACTGAAGAAGTGGCTCGGATGAGCAGCCAAACGTCTTCACTCCTACAACTTTTGTCCAGTTGACAGATTTGAATTTTTCTTTTACTATGGATCAGACCTGGACGACTGAGGGACACACAGACAGTTGACTTTAAAATACTGCTGACTACTTTTAAAGCCATCCACGGCCTTGCTCCTGCCTACACTTGTGAACTATTGTCACTATATGTCCCCAGGTGCTCCCTTAACTCCTCAGAGCAGACACTCCTCACTGTGTCTGCCTCATGACTTCTGACCAGAGGGGGCAGGGCCTTTTCGATCAGGGCCTCAAAGCTGGAATGCACCGCTCGAGGAGAGTCAAGCAGAGCACACACAGCTTGTCCAGGAGCAGAGAGAACGCAGAGCTAAAGTCCACAAACAGGATTCCCAGGGAGTCCAGGTGCTGCAGGATAAAATATGCAGGGAATTTGAGATTATAGACCTTTGTGGTCAATGAATACTGTATCTTAATATGTATGATGTTAGTAGCATTGACGGATGGGGCCTGTCTTTTATTAGTCTGCATGTTATCCCTGTGTCTACTTTGAATTTTCATCTTTATCTCATGGTTTTATCAAGAACAGGATAAATTTGACATAAATCCATCGGCTACAACCGAAAGTGAAACATGTGGTCACCCTTAAAAAAGATCTAAAAGATCTATAGGCCTACTATTTCAGAACTGGTTAATGCTGAGTGTTGTGCAATTCGGAGTTTCCCTTATTTGTGCAACTGCAACATCAGCAGAACTGAGTGAAAAACCTTGAACTGTTAACTACAGACATGATCAAGACTAAGGTGTTTAACAGCCACATCAAATTAATAACATCTGCAGCTTTTTACCATCTACAAAACATTGCAAAAATCAAAGGTTTACTGTCAAAACCAGACTTGGAGAGACTTATCCATGTGTTTGTCTCCAGTACTTTGAATTACTTTGTGGACCAAACGTGCTGTACAAACACAGACACAGATCGATGCTGCTCTGGGGCTCAGTCTGCCCTGTCCCTCATGAATGAAGTCTCTCGGCTGGAGGCGAGGCTGCAGAACATGGAAAAAGAGGAGGCTAAACTGCGGAGTCTGACTCAAGGTAAAAGAGAAAGTTGTTCATGAAGATTTCATTCCATGTTAATATGTTGTTTTGGGCAAATTTAGCATTTTCAAAACAATAAAAGGAAACATGGTGATCTAAATATGTTATGTGTTAGCAGTTACCCCATAGAAGTGTAATACCCCCTCTTTAAAATTGTATTAATTAAACAGTTTAATAGTTTTAAATGTAGCAAATTACAATTACATGGCTAGAATGGTCCTCAAGGACAAGTAAAGCCAATAGATGTAAAGCCAGTAAATGTAAAATCTACTCAAAAAGTACATTTACCCAAAACATCTACTCACTGGTGTTAAAATGAGTGTTTGTTATTATTTATTTATTACATTTATTGTCATTTATTACATAAATGACATTTAAATGTTCATTTTAGAAATATCCAGGGGTAAATCTGAACACACTGGGTTATACTAGTCTCTGCAGGCTATATGAGTGTGTTGTGGAAAAATTACAGTTGTAGATGAAAAGTAATCCATTTGTGAAGCCCGGTGAGTTTTGAAATACAAAAAGGTTTATTCTTTGTTACAGCGGATACAGACAGGACAGGGCCCAGACCTGCTCTGGTCACAGACTGGTCACCTCCCGGCGTCACAAGTCTCTCTCCTAGTGCATCTCTCCCCCTGGTCCTTCATCTCCCTTAGTCTCCCTCGTTTTCCCTTAGTCCCCCTTTTCAGTATTTATACCACAATGACAAAGTTTCATACATTTCAAAGCAGTGACTTTTGTTTCACATCCATGAGATAATGAACTTTTACACCTGAGGACAGATAAGACAGCAAAGGCTTTCCTGGAGGATGGGACAGAGCCTTCACACATGTTAATGTCTGGTCTGGGTCTCTTCATTTACACAGTGAGTACACTTCAATTTCTATCTTCTATCTTTGGACTAAGTATGTCAATAAAATTACACATTTATTATTTTATTTTTTTTTATTTTATTTAATTATTTTTGTATAATCCTTTTGTCTGTTAGGCATGA
>JACM01067636.1:0-11496 GCA_000787095.1 Periophthalmodon schlosseri | reverse complement strand
AAATATTGGTATTTCCACATGAGGAACAGAGAAATAGCAACTTCTTGTTTTTCAGTGACTTGCACTTTGAAAATATCCTTCCTCATCCTTATCACCTGCAGTCAGTAAAGGTTTATACAATCATTTACATGCAACTATATCATAATTATGACTATACATAGTCATAATTATGATATAGACTATACATGACTATGTATGATATGACTATACATGATTAAATTCTGTCATTTTTAGGTTCACACTAAATTGGGACTTAACCTAGACTAGACCAGGACTAAAGCTGGTCTAGTACAGGACCAAACCAATATATCAGGACTAAACCAGAACTAAACCAGGGCAAATATGAATGCAGACACTTTGGTACCTTTTCAGCAGCGTCAAAATCTTTGTTGAGAAGATGAAGACAGCCGATGTTAAAATAAATTTTGGAGTTTGGTTCTTCTATGGCCAAGAAAATCCTGAGGGCTTCTGGGAGATTCTTTTTATCCACACATGTCACAGCCTCATCCCATTGTCGCAGAGTGTCCACAAAGGGCATGGTGTCTGCAACACTTCTCCAAACTCATATAACCAAATTCAGAAAACTCTTGTGATTTGTACCAGACATAACAGGAAGGATGTGATTACAATATGGTGTGGGTGAAACTTCAGCACTGGTGTCACTTCTGTTTTAATGGCACCTTGAAAACACATTTCATTTGTACAGTAATCAGCATACATCCAACTGTAGACTCACAATATCAGATGCTGTTATCATTACAGTGTGAAGAAACATCACAATATGATAATTCACCATTACTAACCAAACAACAAATCCTTTTTTCACCTTTACTAATATATAATCATGTCTCTATAGACAAATAACTGTATATTAGTAAATAAAAGGTAAATAAATATAGTAAATATGAAATTAACCTTTGAATGATTAAGTAATGTATGTATGACATAAAGGGCCACATTAAAGTGCTTTGTTGGTTTACCTTTTCTGGAGAATAGATTAAATTGGAATGAAAAATATTATGTGATTATGTTATTATCCTCAATAATGACTGATTTCAGGTTGTGTCTTCAACAAAATGAACTAATGAAGCAGCAGCAACCAAAGTTCAGTTTAAACATTTATTGAGAGTATTGTAGAGTGGGTTATTTATTGAGAGTATTGTAGAGGGGAAGAGCAGGGAAGAGGATTAGGGGATTTTGTACATGGAATGCCTGGTTTATTACTTAAGACATTGTTTGACTACACTGAGCCACGTAGGCCGACATTAATCTTGACCATGACAAGCTGCAAAAACTATTTTGAATAATCAGTAACATAATAATTATATTTTTTGTACATACCGCCCGACGTTACTACCCACTGGATGGTTTAGTGAGGTCCTTTGGGCCCTGAAGCGCCTGGGTGGGGGCGTGTGGGACGTAATCGTCTGCCTTCCGGGAGGACAGCCATGGCCCTCCACCATTTTTCACCAACTAACTGAATTCGGGCTACTTTTTGATCGGTGGTAACCTCCATTGGCATTTGGACTACCTTTAGGCACGTTTGAGCTATTTTGGCCCAGGATGGCTGCCATTGGTTGGTGGGGTACTTTTGGATACAATTTTCATTCTGGGATACTGGGATGTTCCAAGGGGGTATCTTATGTGTGTAAGGGCTACTTTTTTAAGTTGAAAACAAGCCCAAATGGAAGTAAATTTAGGCTAGTTTTTTGGTCGGTGGTCTCCTCCATTACCATTTGGGCTACTTTTAGGTACATCTGAGCTACTTTTGCTAGGAAAGACTGATTCTCCCATATCTAACCTACTGTATTGAAATATGAGATAATAATTATAAAACTCCTATACAATCACTCTTTCATTTGCAAAAAAGAGCAGTGTGTATCATACAAAAGGCCGGTTATGTTGAACACACAAATTCTTTGTTTCTTGAAAAAAAATATAAAAAATGGATGATCTTAAATTCTACACTGCACAGATTGTTTTTAAAGCATTTCACAACTTGTTACCACTTAATATTCAGCAATTATTTGTACAAGGAGAGCAGTCATACAGTCTGAGAGCATACGGAAACTTTACTGTTCTAATGGCGAGAGCCACTAGAAGAAGCTTTTCTGTGTCTGTGTGTGGAGTTAAGTTGTGGAACAGTCTGGGGCTGGAACACATGTCAAAGTCATTACCATTTTAAATCACTCTATAAACAAAATGTCTGGTCACAGTAAGTACGTTATCTGTCAGACGCTATAAGATACAACTAATCATTAAGCAAGTTCCATGCAAAATGTTTAGACTTAAAATAAAATGATATTAACTAGAAAGTTAGACCTAGAGACTGAACGATATGTTTTTTTTCATAGCCGATGCCGATTGTTTAGAATCAAGAGCAACTGAAGCTTTGCGATATTTTTGGGCAATATGTAGGGCCAATTTTGATTATTTTCTCTAAATGATGTAATTACAATACAAACTCACCCACAGCCCACAAACCTATAAGAGAGCAGTGTAGTCACAATTTGTGCAGTTATTTCCTCACAGTGTTAAAATAAAGCTTTGTGTGTAGGACTGGCATGAACAGGTTTCAGCTGAGAAACATGAAACGTGGGATGTATTCTCATGAGGGCAGGTAATTTGAGACGGACAACAGTAGGATTAAGGATCTTGTCAATCTCAAAAGGACCAATAAAATGAGGAGCTAGTTTTTGGGAGTCAGCTTTTAAAGGAATGCAGTATTCAGTATATGCAGGTGCCAGAATAAACTGGAGAGAGGCTGGAAATAAGCTTAGCTAATTTATTTAACAATAATGGCTAAAACACAAATGCAGATGTCCAGTGCTATTCAAAACATCAGAACACACATAAATCAACATTACCCAAATGCAAAACAAAGCAAATGAAATAAAGAAGAATAGTGTGGCACTTCACTACACTCTGCCATATTGCACCATTGCCTGAATTTTACTATAAGCTTATAAAGTGCCAAAGTGCAAGAGTTAAATGTTACGGGCCCATGTACATTTATTAATAAAATGAAACATAGTAGTGGGATAGAAAACAGTAACTGGCATAAAATCAGATCAAATTCCTATTAAACACACACTTCATTAGTATAAACTGGACAAGAGGAGACAAGACACTGGATATAATCAAATAGATTAACAATACCTTTGCCAAAGTTTGAGTTCTAAATGTTTGCACTCCTCTTACTTTGGCTTAACATGCACGACTAAATAATTCAAAACAACAAATTAGTATTTTAAATAAACAATTGCAGTAAAAGTGCATACAGAACTCACATCATAAAGTGCTTAGTGCTACTCCTACCCACGTCGTGGATGACTGGAGGTAGTCTGTTTGATAAAGTGCCTATGGAATTAATGTGCAAATTGCAAGACTACCAGGCTGCAAAACAAGCGCATTACAATACTTTCATTTTAGTACTACAATTAATGAAAAGATAATGCAAGGTAAAAAGATCGCTTACACAAGCTCTGTTGTGTCCGCACACTGCAAGAGGCGTGTCGTGCTTTCGACCGAATAGCAAGGAGTGAAAGGGAGCGCATCATTACACATGACGCTATGAGCCTTTGCCTACGGACAGTCACACCTACCCCTGCTATAACTTATCCCATTACAGGAATGTCCTTTGCTGAAAGCCAAACTTTCTGACCTGGCTCATAGGCGATCTGTCCATTGCATTCAGCAATGCGAAGCAAGACAGCTCGGGCACATTCCCAGATCTGGCGACAGCAATTCAGGTCGTCCTTGACAGAAGGCACTGCAATATCTTTCTCCTGTTGAGGAAACATAGGAGAAAGATAACCAAGGGCACATTCAAAGGGAGACACACTGGTAGCAGCAGAGGAGGACTCAAGGAAAGTACTGACTCCAGGTTGATGGGTTCCGAGCTGCAACATAATGAAGACCAGCTTCTATATATTGGCTCTCTCGCTCTTGCCCATTGATCTGAGGATGAAATCCAGAAGACAGACTCAACTTTGCACCCAATGCTTGACAGAAACTAATCCAAACCTGTGAGATGAATTGTGGACTTCTATCAGAGACTATATCCAGTGGCGTGACATGGAGACGAAACACATGTTGGACCAGTAACTAAGACGTTTCTTGTGTTGATGGAAGCTTAGGAAGAGCCACAAAGTGTATGGATTTGGAAAAACGGTCCACAGTGGTGAGAATAATAAAGTTACCTTCGGAAAGCGATGTGGGACCATGGCCACCTTGGAACGGGTAAGGGAAGGAGTTCTCCAGCTGGACATTAGTTAGTGGCCTTCCCCATAGCACAGACTGTGTAGGCTAAAACATAGTCTCTAGTCTCTCTGTCCATGGTTGGCCACCAAAAGTGCTGTTTCAGCAAAGCGAAGGTACGCCCAATTCCAGGATGGCAAGCAAACCGGGATGTGTGCCCCCACTGGAGTACCTGCGAATAGACAGACTGAGGAACAAAGAGACAGTCAGCAGGTTCATTACCTGGATTGGGTTCACTTCTTTGGGCCTCTGTGATTATGCTCTCAATCTCCCAGGTGATTAATGCCACAACACAGCACCGGAGGGAGGATGGCCTCAACGGAGTCAGGTGAGTCTGAGGATGAAAACCAGCGAGACAAAGTATCAGGTTTAGGATTTCTCGACCCTGGACAGTAAGTGAGAGTGAAGTTGAACCTGCCAAAGAAAAGAGCCCAGGGAGCCTGCCTGGAGTTGAGCTTTTTAACTGATTGAATGTATGACAAATTTTTATGGTCATTTCAAACCACAAAATTAAGTTTAGCGCCTTCTAAATAATGTCTACATTCTTCTAATGCCAATTTCACAGCTAAAAGCTCCCTGTCCCCAATGGAGCAATTGCATTCAGCTGGAGACAGGTGACGTGAAAAAAGGCACACTGACTTTTAGTCAGTAGGAGACCACTGAGACAGCACTGCACCAACTCCTATGTCAGAGGTATCAACTTCAGCAATGAACTGCATTGAAGGGTTAGGATGGATCAGGACTGGTGCTGAGCTAAAATGTTGCTTTAGGTTGTTAAATGCCTGCTCTACATCGGGAGACCAACTGAATGGAACCTTGGAGGAAAATTGGGTAAGAGGTGATGCCAAATTCCAGAAACCTCTGCAACTGCTTACAGTTTTCTGGACATGGCCAGTCCTCAACTGCTTGGCTCTTAGATGGATCTGGCTTTACCTGTCATCGCTGATAATGTACCCTAGGAAGCTGGCTGACTCAACACGAAACATTTCTTTCCTTTGACGAACAACTTGTTTTCTAGAAGCTGATTTTCTGGGAATGAGAAAAAATTCAAAATGTCATCCAGATACACAAACACAAAATGATTTAGAAAGTCACGAATCATTCACAAGTGCCTGGAAAACAGCTGGTGCGTTGATTAGTCCAAAAGCCATTATAAGATATTTAAAATGTTCTAATGGGGTGTTAAAATCCGTTTTTCAATTAATTACACTCATAAATTTGAACAAGGTGCTAGGCGTTACTTAGATCAAGTTTGGAAAAACCTTGAATGAAGAGACCATGAAGAGGTTGGAAGGCTGCACTGAACAAAGGAAGAGGATATTTGTTTTTGATTGTGATATTGTTTAGGCCACAGAAGTCTATGCAGGGGCGGAGTGTTTTATACTTTTTGCTGACAAAGAAGAACCCAGCACCAACAGGAGAGGAGGAAGGTTGTATAGTACCTGCAGTGAATCTTTAATGTACTTCTCCATGGCCTCACGTTCTGGTCGAGACAAATGGTAGAGATGACTGGAAGGCAGAGTGGCCCCAGGGAGGAGGTCGATAGCGCAGCCATAACGTCTCTGTGCTAAAAACCTCTGTCAGGTCATGGTATTCTTCAGGAACGTTGGAGAGGTCTGGAGGCTCAGGAGGAGTTGTGGCAGGTCCAGAAGGAGGAAGGACAGACTGCAAACAGGTAGAGTGACAAAAGTGTAGTGTGAAATGTAAATCTTAAGCCAAGTATAGGCTAGAATTAGTGGTGCATGCGGAGAGAGTGCAAATATCCCAAAAAATATTCTTCAGCTCCAGAATCTACCAAGGCAGTAAAAGGCAAGTTTAAGTCAGTAATACAGAGGGTGGCAGGTATAAGCATTTTAATTTAGGGGCCTGGAGCTGAGCCAGTGTGGCTCACCAGCGCCCCCATGTTCACTGGTGAGCCCCTCCTTTTGGCCAAGAAGGGCAGGTGACAAGAAAATGGCCCAATAGTCCACAATATATGCACTCACCAGCTTTTATTCTTCGCTCCTTTTCTGCAGGTGTTAGTTTGACACAGCCCAACTGCATAGGTTCCACTTCTAAAGAAACTTGTGGAGACTGACCTGAGGTGGCAGTAGAAGGCAAAGGGAACACAACTGGAGTGGGAGGAGGGACACTGCGGGCAACAGAAGTAGTAACATTACGCTCACAAAGACGATTGTCAATTCTGATGGCTGTGGAAATAAGGGAGCTGAGATCATTAGATTCATCTTTGAGAGCAAGTTCATCTTTGAGTTGTTCAGACTGGTGAACTTGGTCTTTTGGGCTAACTAGAAAGGTGCAGGGAAAATGTCCTGAGCTGTTTCTCCTCTGGTGCTCAGCAGGAGTTAGGCCGGTCCGACCCACCTGCCTGGGTTCTTCTGTTGGTGGAACAGACCGCAAAGGTTGAGGCTGGAAGGAGCTTTGAGGAGGCATAACTGTAGACGGTGAGGCTGGACGAGCAGGGGGAGCACCGAGAGCCCCTGTGTTTTTCTTACATCTCCTCTCACGTAGCCGGTTGTCTAAACAAATCGACAAAGAGAGTAGAGCATCCAAGGAACTTGATTCATCATGTAAATCAATTTCATCTTTCATGGTCTCACTCAAGCCATACAAATAAGCCCTCCGAAGTGCATGATCATTCCAACCAGACTCAACAGCCAAAATTCTAAAGTCTATTGAATATTCTGCCACACTGCGATGGACTTGATGAAGATTTAACAGTCTTTTTGCAGCATCGACAGCAATATCAGGGTGGGCAAAAACTTTTTTGAACTCTGCCAGGAAAATTGCAAAAGTACTATCCAACACAGCGTGTGCCCATTCAAGGGCTCTTCCCCTTAACAAACCAGTAAAATATGATACCTTGGCTTTGTCTGAAGCAAAAGTCTCAAACTGTTGGCTGAATACTCGAGAACACTGGAGAAGGAAGCCTTTACATTTACCACTTTCTCCATTAAAGGGCTCTGGAGGTGGTACAGGAGACTCCCGAAGAGCAGATAGCGCAGCAGGGATATGATTTGGATATTTGGATTAGCCAAAGTCACAGGAATAGCAATTTATTAGCCAAATCTTTAACCAATTTTCCAAATATGAGTTACCTGTTGTCCCAGTGCTCACTGTGCTTCCATCAAATTTTGAACTATTTGGTGGTGTGCGCTGAAAACAGAGTCATGGCTGGAGAGGGCATGTTCAACCGTGTCCGGAGCTGCTGGGTCCATGTTGGCCAGATCGTACTGTTGTGATCTAGGAGGTGGACCCAAAAGCAGACAAAAAGGCAGGTAAGTAACAAGGATTATTTTACAGGCAAGATAGTGGCAGAGGCGCATATGGAAACTGGTGTTGGAGCCGGTAGGTACTGGAGTTGGAGCAGGTTGGGAGGCACAGAGATCTGAGGATCGTAGAAAAAAAACCCACCGTAAGCAAAAAATTCAAAACTGAGTTTAAATGTAAAGAGCTTAGCGTCTTCTCACTATGGCAGACTGATGATCTGGTAGAGAAGCGGAGAAAAGCCCAGGCTTAAATACTGCAGCTGGTGAGGGTTGGGAATGCGGCTGTGCCCAAGGAACTGTGTGATTAGACTGTACTTGAGAGGAACCGCAGATCACACAGACTGAAGGCCCTCTCACTTGTGTTGGCTCAAGTCTCTATTTGGACCAGGGCTTGTTCACCTCTTCCTCTCAGGTGGGCCAGAACATCTGACAGGTCACACTCCAGGAATGTTTTTGGATCCTAAAACATTTGGTGAGATATAATTTTGGTGTAACATTCTATTCTAATTTACAGATACAGTTTTAACATGTATATACAGAGAATGACTTCCAGACGTCTGTGGATCCGTGTTCTTCTACATCTGACTGGATCCAGAGCTGGAAAAGTGGTTGGAATTGTAGAAGACATAGCAGAGATGGTGATGACTGGATATGTTTCTTCTCTGGAAAACACAGACAGGAACAGGGATGTGGAAACTAGACTTGGAAGTCTAATCAATCATGTAGAGAATTATAACATATTAGATTTTAGTTAGGCAGGATTAAACTACATTCCTCCATTATAAGAATTCTGAGCCAGGGGAAATCCAAGGTGACACTGAGGAGAGTTAGAAACATAAAAAAACAGATGTTGTTTCATGGTGATTTCCTGAAAGAACTAAGTGAAGGGAAGCAGTTTGATGTTTAACATGAGCCAGGAGTTTGCCATTAAGAGCACTGATATGTTCATTTAGAGGATCCAAAGAGATGCCAGCTTGTTTTACAAGATTAGTGTCCACAAAACATTGCTCTGCTGCAGAGTGTATTCATGCAAGTTGGAGTATAGTTTGGTTATCATAGCAAAATGAGCCTTGTATTTGAAATTGTGGGAGGATGTCAAAATCCTGTGTCTTGCTCACCAGTATACCCACACCTACTGGTGAGCTTGGTCTTTTGGGCTAACTAAAAAGGTGCAGAGAAAATGTCCTGACTAACCACAATAGATGCACTGACAGGAGCTGATTCTCCTCTGGTGCTTGGCAGGAGTTAGGCAGGTCCGACCCACCTGCCTAGATTCTTAAGTGGGTGGAACAGACTGCAAAGGTTGGGGCTGGGAGGAGCTTTGAGGAGGCATAACTGCAGATGGTAAGGCTGGACGAGCAGGGGGAGCACAGAGAGCCTTTGTGTTATACTGCTGTTGGCGCAGGTAGGTACTGGAGTTGGAGCAGGTTGGGAGGCACAAAGATCTGAGGGTCACAGAAAAAATCACGGTAAGCAAATCATTCAAAACCGAGTTTAAATGTAAAGAGTCTTCTCACTGTGGTAGACTGATGATCTGGTAGAGAAGTGGAGAAAAGCCCAGGCTTAAATACTGCAGCTGGTGAGAGGTTGGGATGCGGCTGTGCCCAAGGAACTGTGTGATTAGACTGTACTTGAGAGGAACAGCAGATCACACAGACTGAAGGCCCTCTCACTTGTGTTGGCTCAAGTCTCTTTTTGGACCAGGGCTTGTTCACCTCTTCCTCTCAGGTGGGCCAGAACATCTGACAGGTCACACTCCAGGAATGTTTTTGGATTCTAAAACACATTTGGTGAGATATAACTTTGGTGTTAGCATTCTTTTCTAATTTATAGATACAGGTTTAACATGTATGTACAGGTTTAACATGTATATAGAGTGTAGCGGCCAGCGGCCCTGTGCCACCAGCCACTAGACTGACAGAGTTTAAAGGTGTTAGAACGCGTTGTTAAAGAGCCCAATAGTGTTTAGTGAAGAATCCTTTCATTGACTTTTTTACACTAGCACAACTGGTCAAAAACTGTATGCCTCTACTCTGTAGCACTGAGACATCCTTAATTGTGGGCACACGAAGTAAGACCAAACAGGAAATACAGTAACACACAGTGGCTGGTGGTGCAAACATACATATAAAGGCCTCAAAATGGCTCTTACACAGAGAATCACTAACAGAGGTCTGTGGATCCGTGTTCTTCTACATCTGACTGGAGCCAGAGCTGGAAAAGTGGTTGGAGTTGTAGAAGACATAGCAGAGATGGTGATGACTGTGGATATGTTTCTTCTCTGGCAAACACAGACAGGAACAGGGATGTGGAAACTAGACTTGGAAGTCTAATCAATCATGTAGAGAATTATAACATATTAGATTTGAGTTTGGCAGGATTAAACTAGGATATGTATCCTAAAAGTGCAATAACCTCTCTAGTTACTAAACAATCTGTATTATTTCTCCAGAGAGAGAATACCTTCTCACTGTGTTGAGTCATGCTCTAATGTCAGGATCAGGACTCCCTCTGGTGGTGGTTCACTGCACTGTGTGGACAATCCCATGTACAGCTCCATCAGAGGCTCTCTGTGAAAAGTGAAATGATTGTAGTGGAAAACAACAGTCTATTGTCAATAATAAAATGCCTTTTGCATTGCTCTTATTCACCAGGTCATGGTGAATCCATGCCAGCTCCAGCCTCACATTGAAACACATTTATGGACATAGGTCTTATTTTATCTATTTGATGATCAAACAGGTTCAATAATAAACTTGTGTCACAAGTGTTGTTGGACTGAAGGGTCCCCGACTTGTCTCTGTCCTCTGTCTTCAGCTCCAGCACAAACACAGGGACATGTCTTCAATTTCACTGTGGACTCTGATTTTATGCTGCTGCTGTACATCCAGTAGGCCGCCTGCCAAACAAAGCCGTTTTTATTGGACTGAAGGGAAGGTGTTAAGTGCAAATTCATACTCCTTCTATAGGACAAATGCACAAACCTATAGAAATGCAAGTCCTTCTTTAAAAGAACAACCATCTGTAAAAACAGGCTTTTTCAAACCCATACACTGTAAAGAAGCAAGTACAATGTTGTATCATGTAAACATTATATACACAGGAGAAGTAGGGAGTGTCCCACCAGCCGATAAGTTAGTGAACAAACCCAAGTCTCCACATCTTACAATTCATTTTAAAGTACAAGTAAAAGTAAAAGTACAATCTCCGAAGAGACTGTTAACAAGAACATAACGTCACATTATAGTACACGTGTTCATTTGTATACTACTTGTAAAATTAATTCCTTAGACAACTTAAACTGGAGAAGTAGGGAGTCCCCCCCCAGCCGATAAGTTAGTGGACAAACCCACATCTCCACATCTTACAGTGCATCACAATCAAAATAAAATACAGTCTCGAAAGAGACTGTTTACAAGAACATATCATTACATTACAGTACAGGGAGGGGAGCCTTGACCTAGTTGATAATCTTATATAGACCACAGTCTATAGAAATTAATCTTTATACAGTCTATGATTCTAACTGTCGCAAACTGACATTGAAGATCTTTTTTTTTTTTTTTTACTACGGGCTAATAAACACCTGGACGGCTGAGGGATTACACAAACACACTGGCTCACAAGATCGTCTGGCATAAAATAGGGATTAAGAGATTGTTCAGTGGTGGTAATTTATGTGGAAAAATAACAAAACAATTAAACTTACATTTGCGCCCTCCATACTGTCGTCCCGTTGTTCGAACTCAATTTGCGGGCTTTATTTATTTATTTTAAATGAATGTACAAAAGCAATAGGCCGACACAATACAATCTGACCTGTGCATAAATCAATAGAATTACGCTAATATAATTGAAAAAAAAATCGTTTAATGTTGTAGTGAACAAATATATACTTTATAATACAAATTCATGGTGTAGAACTTTTTTGGGAAAAAAAATTCATTCATTAAAGCTGCACTACGTAACT
>KN471359.1:23867-42293 GCA_000787095.1 Periophthalmodon schlosseri | reverse complement strand
AAATACTTATTTTACCGAGGAATTTATAATGTGATTTCCTGGATTCTCCCCCCATTCTGTCTCTCATAGTTGAAGTGTACCTATGATGGAAATTACAGGCCTCTCTCATCTTTTTAAGTGGGAGAACTTGCACAATTGGTGGCTGACTAAATACTTTTTTGCCCCACTGTATAGTTAAAGGGCCCACATAATGGAATTTTTTGATCTATGTTATAATGTTGTTTCCTCATCAAAACTTACCCAGAGTCGCGTTTTGTTTCATTCACACATGCTCAACACACAAACCCTGCATATTTAGGTTGAGTTCTTCTTTCAAACAGAAAACACTCTGTTCCTTGTGATGTCATGTTGTAATATAGGAAGTGCTCCACTGTGTTTTTAAACTCCGTACACCTTCCCTAGAATCATTTGGATAATTTCAGTCCTGGAATTCCCTCTACTGACCAAAAGGTAAAAGCTAGTTAATAGCTGTTAACTTGAAAACCACTGCTTCATGACATCACAAGGTGGAACAGAGCATTTTGAGCCTTGGAGATGTAGACAGACTAATAATAAAGGGTTACTCAAACGTGTGTGAACAAAACAAAACACAATTCCAGGCACGTTTTCGATGAGGTAACAACATTAAAACATAGTTTAAAACTCACAAGAGTCCATTTTTCTGGAATATAGAACCTTTAATAATGGTATGAATTAACAGGTAATAGATCAATATATGAATCTGCCGAAAATGCTTATGAAATTATTTTTTGTGAGATGCTAAGATAGGGTTAAACAGAGGCAGATTTGCGGCAGTGACCTCTGAATGGAACAGCCGAAAGGAGACCATTGCTCTTGGCGGCAGATTTCAATGTGCTATGCTGGCAACACGCTCAGATGAGAAGCAGAGCTGGGCCAATCTCAAACGTATCCCATTTAATCAAGCCATTTCAAACCGTTCCAGCTGATAGTAATGAGAACAGCTTTCAAATATTCTCTGCTGTGTGCTCTATTGCCTGGTTCAAAATGGTATTTATTTAGTTTTGGTGGTACATGAAAGTTGTGGTGCTGCTCTGATGCAAAAACCTGTAGTTACTTCACACACAGGTACAATAAAAATGACAATATTGTAGATGTGCCCAATGTATTCAGCGCCATTTGTGCAAAGGAATATAACCATCTGATTTGCATATTTGTGTATTGGCATTATCAAGGTGTCATATCAGATGCCCTTCTTCACACACTTTTCCATTTGCTTAGAACTGGCACAAAGAATAGAGTGCTGCGTGCCTTCACTGGATGTGTAAGTAGAAATTCCAAAGCAAAAAAAATAAAATACATTGCTCATTTTTTTCTTTGCCAGTCATGTAAAAATGCTAAATGCTATTCCAAGGACTAATTACAGCTATTCAAAGGCAATGCTATAAAAATGTGCGCTTTCAACTCTAACTTAGCAATGAGGCAGCTATTGATATAAACATGTGTAACACTGTCAGCAAGCATCTTATTGTTGAACCCGGGTTTTTGGGTTGTCCCTATGTCCCAGCTCAAGCCACTCCTTGCCCACTCATAGTCTGAAGCCACCTGTGTACTGCATAAGAGTTATAAGTCTTGCACCGGAGCACCTGCCCTTGTGTCTACGCCGCTTCCCCAGCAGCTTGCTAATGTCAACCTCCCCGAAACGCACAGCAGGGGAGGGGGCACCAAGACAGTAGCAATTTTCCACTGCATGCGAATGAGACTGGAGAGCAATCTGGTGGCCTAAGAGCCTCATAATCAGTGCATCATTACCGGGAGGTGCTTGGAGCATAGGTGAGGGTGGCTGACGCAGGAGGGAGAGCGGGGGGGAGGAATTGCAGACGGGAAGCTATGGATGACACCAAATGAGCCTCTTGTTGTGTTGGTATATACTGTCTCTGTATGAAACAGCACCATAAAAAACATACAGGTATTTGTCAGGTAAAAGATTCACTCAACAAAGCAACTCGTAAAAATAGTGAGCACTATCCCCTGGGTGAGATACAGCACCACGGAATATACTAGAGCCAGCATCTTTAAAGGTGTACTATTTAACTTTTCTGGTGGAGGGTACACCACTTGCATTTAATTTACCTGTCTCTGTGACCATGATGTTACCGGTCCTATCTAAGGAGAGTTGACCCACTCACATGTTTTGTTTTGTTTTGTTTTTACAATACCTGTATTTGAGTAAATGCAAGATAGATTAGTTAACACTATACTGTAGAGCATTCCAGGCAAAGCATTTACATATCCCTTGAGACCAGCAGATGACACACCCTCACCAGAAAAGTTACACAGTGCACCTTTAAAACCAGTATTTTCTCAAAATATTCAATAATATGCCACCACAGCCAGCATATGTTCAAAACTTGCAAAATCTAATGCTGCACACAAATGCATCCACACATAAGTACAGATAATGTGTTTCTGAGGGTAACAGTTCTTTGAAGTTTGCGTTGGCCTGTGTGCGTTTTTGCGGCAGTTCAAAAGACGCCAGGACAACAAAGCTAATATGAACAGCACATAAACTACTGTATAGAGCATAATGTTTTTAAATGGGGCCCACCTTTTTCATGTACCCATCATATTGGCATTTTCCTGAACTAAAAGGGAGGCAACATGACATTCATTTCAAAACAGCTTTCTTCTTTTACTAATCTTACCACTGCAATTTACTTTATAGAAAACCTCTCAGCCAAAAGCAAAGCCTATATATTTTCAGCTCGGAAACACGTCAAAAACACAAATTTACTTGTCACATGTTCGTTTTGAAAATCACAGCTTTTTAGTTCAAATGTGTCAACAGCCAATCCATCATCATAGCTGTCAAGATAAAGCTCTCCCTAGTACCGATACCGACCGCGTGGTGGCAGTAGCGCACAGAGCACACAGTGGCTCAGTTTGAGTGAGCGCACTGCCTCATACTGTGGTCAGTTTTTTAAAAAGAAGTAAAGATGGGCCGATATGAAGTCATTTTGTGAATTTTTTTTTAAGTATGTGAATTTGTGACTCGTTCAAAACAAAAGTGCGGGTAACTTTTCAACTTAATAGACTGAATGAATTTTGTTTAGTGACAAATTACCACGTTGTATTGATGGAAAGCTAGCATTTAAAACCCATATTTTTGCACAGGAGGCAGAAAAGAAGTGAAAATATAAGAAAATACGCGTGATTTGTAATGCTACAAGGATTTGGATCGTGTTGTAGAAAGCTAAAAATCCTCCACTCGTGCGTTTTGGACTACCCTAATAAAAGGTATAAGATGTCAATGCCCAGACAGGCTGTGCACCAAATTAAATTGGACTCCGCCTTTGCCAGGAGCGGGACTTGTTCGTGGACTCCTAAATACTCACTCTCTCTTCCCCGACCTCGTGCATCAGCGCGCGGCTTCACCCCCAGTCACTCACTCAGCGGCTGTAGTGAGGAGCGGTCTGACGCACAGGATCAGGCACCGGGCTTTCCAACAGCGGCGGTATAGCGGCAGTCAGGAGTGCGTGGTCACCGTGCAACATGTTCCCAGCGTGGACACGGGGACAGGGGACTCGTGCCGGTCCGCCGCTGCTGGTATCACGGCAGAGCATGATGAAACGCACCGCTGGACAGGTCGTACAGGTGTGGGTCTCCTGTTGGATTCTTCTGTCTATTGTGATACGAGGTGCTCAAGCGCAAGGTAAGAAGAATGACCACTTTTGTCTCTTGTGTTGGAAACGCGCCAAATCAAAACGTCTTCTAAAACTCTCTAGTAGGCTATTGCCTTTTAGATGCTTCTGCTGCTTTGGTAAAGTCAAAACGCCTGTGGCAATAGTTGGAAAGACCAGATCAGTTTTTGCTTCCTGCGTAAAATAAAACGATCATCACTCCTCTGAAGTAATTTAGAATGGTAGTTGTGTATGTTGGGCTCCTTTTTTGGCAAAAAAAAAATCCCAAAACAAAACAAAAAAAAAACTTGGTGACAATTACCCAATTCCATTTTACATCCTCCTTTATTTCATTGTCTTATCCCAAGCATCAATTTGTGTAAATGTTTGGTCACTGGTGTAAGGCTGGTGGTGGAAGCTGTTCCATCTAAACTGCACCCTACTGTCTGTTGAATCAGCTTATGACTAATTGACATTCAACGTATTGCTTGCTTGTTAAGCTATAACAGTTGTATTGAATAAGCCAGAATGTCACTATACATTTATGTTGTTATTTTGTGTTTGTAATTGTCCTTGACCATTCACTTTCCATGGTTTATATAGAGAATATCAGTCACTGAATGCAGATTTATATTTCCAGTAACTAAGCACTCACTCCAGTGGTAAAACAAGAGAGTATATAAACACATAGCTGTGCACATTTCCACTACACAGTCACGGTGTATGTACTTTGTAGTCTTTAGTCCCCTCAGTCTCTCGGAGGCATGTTAGAGCTTCTCACAGGTGGCATAGGCTTGTATTTGAAGTGGCTCCTTTATGTTTTCCCACAATGCTCGGTGCAGCCATGTGCTAAAAGCAACATAATCCCTTTGCTTGTTTGTCTTTGAATGGGGCGCTTTGCTCTAAGTGTTCGTAACCTTATCTGAAGGAAGTCTCGGGCATCTCTTATTATGCAGGGCGCAGTTTCAGGAGCTGTTATTAATGTCCTTTTTTCCCCAGCTAGACTTTGTGAGGATCAGTTGAGCGTCTCCCACCATGCCACTTCTATACCTTTTTCCCTCCGCCCCAAAACAGCCCTCTTTCTCAGGCTTGCATTTGGTATTCAGGCCCCTCTGTAGTGTCACTCGCTGCACATTTGCATCGGTGAGAGATTCAAGTCTGTGTCCCTGTCTCCCTGCTTGTATTCTCATCTTCTTTCATTTTTTTTGCAGATTTAGTCTTTGTTGGGGGTCCTCTTAAGATCCTGTGCCATCTTAACTTAAAAGTTGGATCCCCTGCTTATGCATGTTTGTAAATGAGTGGCAGTGCTATAAGCTAGGGATGCTCCTGCTCTCTCCCTCAGTGCTGTGGACCTGTGTGGATGGCATAAATTAGGCAACACAACACACACACACACACAGACACACACGCACAAAGACAAACAGTGGCAGTGTGGGCTCAAGGGAGCAGTAGGTGAGGCATGTACTTGTTTTTCAGCAGGTGTCTACTGGGGCCCCCGCTGTGTCTAATACTGCTGGTGTTTTCAGAGCTCCAGAGGATACCTGATAGAACACGGGACAACCTTTCTCCTGCCACTAGCAGTGCACAGCAGGCTATCTGAGGACTTATTAAAACACCCTAATCGAAGTAACAAGTACAGACATGGACTTTTGTCTATTGTAACCTTTAAACAGTCTCCCCGTGCCTTTTCTCAAGCTGTTCCAGGGGAGTAAAAATTGGATATAGACTTAGGGAGTCTACTACGTTGAGTGAGGATAAAATGCTAATGATGTATAAAAGGCAATGTTTTTGGAGCCAATTTGTTTGTAGAAGAAAAGTCCCTTGCTTAGAGCACAAACACAGAAGTTATTAGATATATATTGCCATGTGAATCCATGCCAACAGCCCTTAGAGAATTAACACCAAAATAAGTAGGCTCTTAAATTAAACCTTTTAAATTTACAAGACAAATGGCAGCTTCACTGTAGCTTGGTTGCATATTGAACTCTATATTGGGACTTATTTGGCAAGATGGCCAGACTGAAATGGACTCAAAAAGTATAAATTTTGACTTTATAACTGCAATGAAATTTCAGAAAAAGAAGTATAAGGAATGAGTACAGAAATGGTTTGGCCTTGTACCTCATTTTTCTGTCACCTCCAAAGTCAAAATCAAACTGTCTCTGTAGCTCTCCTGCCGTACACGTATGTTCTTCTAGGCTTATGTGCTACTGTGTCCCTGTCTATTGAGCTTTAATCTTGATAGCAGCATTGACATTGTGCCAAACAGCAGCTGCTATAATTTTCTGGACGTACGTTATTATGTGGCTTGACAGCTGTCAGCCATTTCCAAATCTTTAAATCTGATGATAATCCTGTGCGCTTACAAAAAGACATTTGTTTAAAACACTCTGAATCCGTGTGTGATTAAAACTGGCTGCTCTAATGCGGGCCACAGGATCATAATTCATCTACTGGAGCGGCGGATACACGCACATACACACAAACACTGGCGCAGAAAGATAGAAAAATCAATGTGTACAAGATTACACAAGTCCATCAGACGAAATATAATACAGTTTTAATAGAATCAAAGGCAGCCACAAACTGATTACAAAGCCGATCATCTGCGCCCGCTCTTACAACACTCAATCACAAGTAATAGAAAGCTTCATCTATTTTTGCATGTACTTCACAAAATTGACCGTACACATCAAAAGTGAAATAGATATGCCATACAGTAAGTGTTATTAAAGCAACACAATGTGAGTCTCCTGAGGACACGAGCTTTGGTTTCTGAGAAGCAGGATTTTGACACGTGTATCAACAGAAAACCGTATAATCATAAGAAACATAAGAAATCATAAGAAACTATTCATTAATTAACTAAAGCAATGAAACTTTTTATACCCAAACTCCTATGAAAATTTCAAGCCAACATTCTATGGACACAACACTGATGCTGAATATGACAAACAAAATCGAACACAACAAGGACAAAACCAGCACAAAATTAGAACTTCTCAAGGACGAAAGAGCATTGTTGTATATACAACCTATGATTCGGATGACATAAATGCTGGACATTCCAAGGAGCCATTACTTTGGCAATATAGATGGGGAACAGTCCAAGAAATGAATGCTTTTACTGACACTAGCTGTAAATTGGATTTGGGTACACTGGTGTGAAAGTGGCCACACTGTGACCTCTTTGGTACAAAACCATAATTATACTCTGGGCATATTGCTGACATATGTACCTCCCTGTCTGCTGAAATGTACTTAATTAAACATGTTTCCTGCTCCAGAGAGCAAACAGATGTCTGCTCAAATTTGGACTAAATGCTTGTTTTCATCACAATGAGACTGGAGGCCAACAAGCCATGCGCATGGCTTGTGCCTGCCTCAGGTGAGACATGATGGCACACTGACTCCTTGTTTGTGCTCAGTGCCTGTCCTCCACGTTGGCGGCTCTGCTCTCGTCTCTCCTGATGCCAAATGCTGTCAACGCATGTTTATTTATGTTGCCACAGGACGCTCACTTCACCAAAATGGAAGAGCGAGCTTAGCAGACAGAGAAAACCTTTTTAAGTTTTTTTTCCTTTGTTTTCACAAAATATTTCCCATAGACATGACTGCATAGTACACTGGCTCCCTGTATAAGTACATAACTAATGATTATGATCTAATTCACAGAAGTATATTATGGTTTGCTGTTTTTATAGCTTCAGGAGGCATTTAATTGGTTCAGCCAAGCAGCAAAACTGTGTTTACACTTCATAATGGAAATGTAATCAAATTAACTCATACCACAGGGTTTTGGCTTTCACCCTTTGCCCAGTAATTGCCATTTGCCCAAAGGAATATGATAATAGTGATTTCCATGGGGCAAAGACTCACTCCATGTGTCTGTCATACTGCCACATTAGAGGAGCTCGCTGAAATGATTAGCCACTACACTGGACTTTGTACTGTGCAAGTGCTAAGGACCCATTACCATAATAGTTTGTGTTGGAAAAAAAGAATCACTCAAGTTGACACATTGTTTTTATGTAGAGATGACAAACCCTGCAAACTCCCAAACTCCTGACTCTGTTATAATAATCACACAGTTTTCTTCAATTTGACTTCAAATAGGGCTGGGTGATATGAGTAAGCTATATTAAAAAAGAATGTTTTTTTTTTCCTCACATTGAACGATTTTCAATTTTATTTTACCTAAACAAATAAAAACAGCTTTCAGTATTTATTTATGAACATAGGTCGGACAGAGATTGAATCATTGCCATTTAAGACAAAAATAGCTACATTTTTTCATGGAAAGTCTGAACTGAAATCCCATGCTTTTAGACAGAGGATTGGCTGTGGGCCTCTCCATTAAAAAGTCACAAGCATATCACTGCCGATTAGAAATGATTGAAATAATAATCATTGAAATTTAAAATTCAAATTTGATTAATTGCACAGCCCTATGTTACAGTGTAGAGATGGCAAACCCTGCAAACTCTGAATCTTCTGACTGTATTTAGTTAAGATTAATAGCACGTTGTCCTTCGATTTAGCAGGACTTAGATTGTAATTCTCTAAATGTCAAATGAATCAGAGCACTTTGGAAGCTCACCTGACAGAACACGTGTCCTAATGCAGTAGTTCTGGATCATTCAGACTTCATGGCTCTGGCTTTGATTGGTGGAGTTTTTGTAGGCAGCACAAAAGGTGAATGTCTTTATACTTGATGAAGGTTGCTACTGTGCAAAATGTGAGGTTTTTCACAAAAATGTAAGTAAATTACCAAGGCTGTTGCTTTAGTTATTTAGTCACTTAATTGATGGAGTCTTAAATTAGATTATAAGCATTGGAATGGGACAACAGCAGATAGGAGAATGTATGGTGTGAGGTAGCTGATGTCTTGGGAGATAATCTGCCTTTTTTACATATAAATACATAGTTTCCTAGTACTTTTTTCTGCAATACTTGTTTTTGCATGAACTCCTGTGCAGGTGAAGTCTTGTGAATGAAGTATGGGTAAGATACATAGAGATACGTAATAGTTTTGAGAGCTTTTGCCGTGCCCCCTTTTTGTTGACTAATCGATTGGGCATCTCTCTAGTCGACCAAGTATTTCTTCAGTTGACTACAGCCCTAAAAATGACTAAATACGTAAATTAGGGCTGTGCAGTTAATAACTTTTTAAGAGATTAGATCATTTCTAATCATCAATCATCTTTGGTCATTTTAACTGAGAGGTCCACACACAATCATCTGTCAGTAAAAGATTGTGGTTTGGGTCAGAGTTCAGACTTTTAAGATATTTTTTCTTAATTATGTTCATAAAAAGACAAATGAAAACAGAATCGAAACACGGGATTGGTTCATATGAGAAAAAACAAAACAAAACAAAAAAACCCCAAAACAGATAGAGCCCTAACCCAAGTTATAAGAAAATTGAAGAAGAAATTACACAGATTTTTAATTAAAGGCACGAATGCTGCTAATTCTTGAACTTATCCGCAGCTTGCGTGGCCTGGTGCCAGATCTGCCAGAGTTTTTATTCTCTGAAGTTCCTGTCTCTTTTTTAACAATAGCATGACCAAAGACAACAGTGATTCTTCTTTGGGCAATATTAACCACATGGCGCAGAAGAGGTTTTGTTTTCACATTTCTTCTTGTTTACTAATGAGGGAAAAGGAAGAGAAAGCTGCAGGGGGGAAGGAAGGCAGATTTTCATATATTAATTCTCCTGGCTAAATGTCTAATCAATCTGGCACAAGACTGTGAGGCAAGCACAGAGAAGAGAGGGAGCACGTTTGAAAGAATGGGCCTTGAGCCTTTGGGACAGAAATTGAGGAAAGAGAATGACCTTGAATATGAAAAGTGCCACAATTCATCTGATTTGTCTAATATTTGTCTGACAAGGGATCCAAAATGTTGTAGCCTTGTCAAATCACATTTCTAAGAAGCGGCTTGTTGGAAAAAGAACTCTTCCAAACACAGTGTCATTACTTCCTTCTCATGGCAAAAAGGATTGTGCTGAAGAGGTATTCTTGGTCCATACATCTGTCTCCAAGCCCCAAGCTGTTCCATGTAAACATTTAAACACAAAAGCAACGGAAGAACCAAGCGCCACTGAGAAACAATGCTTTTTACGGCATAATGTGAACAGTGAATCTCTCCTCTCATCCAGCCGGCCTCTCCTGGGGACCGTGAGTGTATTCTTGTGTTGTAAATAAAATAGCAAAAGAGCCAAAGAAATGGAAGAGATGGCGCGCCGGGGGTTGGCTTGTGCGTTTTTTTCCAACTAAAACTACTTTTTGTACCAATCAATTCTTCTGAGAGAGTGGAGTTTTTCACCTTGTGCCCTGTGGCGTCTGAGGGCACACATCCGCCACTGGCAAATTCTGGTTATGGTATCTCATACTCTTTGTGCACTCTGTCTTCCACTTTTGCAAATCGATTACATGCTTTACTGTTAGGTATCCTAATCTCAAATATTATCTCAAAATAATGCCAGATGAATTTAATCTAATGCTGATAAAAGGGTCAGTATTTATTGTGGGTACTTTTTCTTTGTACTTCTAGGATTTTTATTTTTTTTTTTACTACGATGAGATTAGAGCTTTTGAGAATTGAATAATGAATTTCTATGACTCATTATATAGCCTATACAAAATAACTGCTTAAGTGTTTCATTCTGTTATTTATTTATTGCAGCTCATATTTTTTAACAATATTGTACATTTAGAATCGTTTTTGGGGGATATTTTTGCTTTATGGTTTGGTTTCAATATTATTGTTTATCGTCTATATTTACTTCAGCAATATATCGTGACAGGCTTAGTAACACTTCCGTTTAATATCCTGACATCCCTAATTTCAAATAAACACTTTCATTTTACCGAGGCCATGGGAGCGGATATTGTGTACTTCTTTGCACTGCTGTACTGGATTGGAGTTTGGTTCCCTCATGAGGCTGTTTGCATGTTCCCCTAAATCAGTTTCTATTAAAACACGCGCCATAGGCTAATCCCCAACCCTATGTCCCCTGTACAGGATAAGCTCTGCTGAAAGGTTTGAATTCCTGGGTGTTGCACTGCGGCCGCCTGCTGCTCCTGACAGGGCTGGGTGAAATGGAGGTAACCAAGTCCCCTATATGGACAATTAAGTGCATCGCCTAGCACTGCCTACAGATTTGCAGCCTTTGTTCCTCTTTTATCCCTTGAAACCGGATTTGTAGATCTAGTATCAAGTTCCTACGCGTAAAGGTCAAAGGTATAAGGTAAAACGCAGGTGTACCATGTAACTTTTCTGGTTGAGGTTTTGCCAACTGCTTGTTTCCAGGGAGATGTTATTGCTGTCCAAAATGCTTCACAATGCGGCATTCAGCTTGTCTATTTCATCAGGTATTTTACGGCTCAAAAATACTTGCATTCTCATTGTGTGTGTGGTTGCCTCTCTACAAATCAGACCTGTAACTTAGTGTGGTGGTCAAACGCTTATCTCTTGGAAGATGTGTTGAATGCCATACTGTGTAACATTCCAGGCAAAGCAGAAATGTTACATAGTACATCTTTATGTGTGTGTTTTTTGATCTGTGGATTATTTGAAAAGGGGTGAACTCAACCCAAAACAGTATTTCAGCTTGTATTTTCTGAGTGGTTTGGAAGTGGGAAAGGCTGTCTTCACATGCGTACTATTTGAGTCTGGTGCGCTGGTGTTTCAGGAGGCTGGTTGTGGGCTGAAGAAGCCTCCGTGCTCTCCATCTGCAGGCCTAACTTTGCCTCCATGCTCAGGGTTTGGCAGCAGGCCTATAGTCCCACCGGGGGTCTGGCACTGGGCCCCCGGCAGCTCCTGTCTGGTGCTCACTATCGATTTGGACCAGAGCTCTATCTGAGTCCCCGATGTCCTGCTTTACACAACATGGGCTCCTCTGTCATGTTCGATTATGTTATTGTTTTATTTTAAATGTCCTTCTCCCTGACCTAGGTGAAATTGTCTACTCTACATAAAATGCCAAAAGCCCTTGTCTGTCACTACACACGCTACATCTGTCTGTCTATAATGTATCGCAAGTATCACAAGTACATACGTCTAAGCGTAAGCATTTGAGAATTGCCATAAGAAGATATATTCCCTTTTTTGAAACCGCATCTGTTTGTTCACTTTCTTCACTTGCTTCCATTTCCAAATAAGATACAAATTGAAAATGCTTGGAGAAATATTTTGCGACATTAAATATTCAAGCAACACTGTTAGATCTTGGCTTCTGAAGATTTTGTGGTATAAAATAAAATCGAATAATGATGCTAAAATCTGCCTCCGTCAACAACAAGAAAATGCTCTTTCATTTTCCAACACTACTACACCAGAATGCATGTAGTTGTATTATGGACAGTTTATATGTATAGGTGCCTTAGTGACTAGCATACAGCCATAAACTCACATTGGAAGTTCAATCCCAGGTTTAACCAGTGTACAGTCCATGTGTCCTTTGGCAAGATACTTCATCTAACTTGGGCCAGTGAGGTATTGGTAGTGGTTGGAGGCGCCCTGAATGCAGATTGGCAGCCGCCGGTGTGGCTAGTAACTATTGCACTATTGGTATTCTTATTGATCAGCTCTCATAATTTTGGTCTTGTATGACAGAATAAGTTGATAGAGTTGCAAAAGTCCTTCAGGCTAGTTTTCTGACAGGGGCCTGTGTTGGTATGCACAGAGGGGGAGTGCTTGGCTCAATGGTGTCAGTTTGAAACGGTGACGTGATGGACAGTGACAGTTCCTCTGCGGGTGCTAGCTCAGGCTAATGTCACATCTGGAGAGTCTTATGGCCCCTCAGCTCGACAGCTTCAGGTGTAGGACTCAGAGCATATGGGGGAGGTGAAGAAGCCATGAAATGCACCAAGATGCCTATAGCTCTTAATATTGATATATATACACACAATGTGCTCTGAAAACGTTTTCTTTCCTGATGTGGACAGGGGTTGTGTTTGGTGAATGTAATTTTATATACAGCAATAAAAAGTGACAAATGGCTTCTAAATCCTATCCGCACATTTACGCAACATACTGTAAACAGCAAATGAAGATATATGTGGTTTTCTCCCACTTAGCATACTAGCCGGATTAAAAGGTGAAGCGCCATTCATAGTCTGTTTGACAATGAAGCATCACTCTGCCAGTGCACAAATTGAGTTTACTAGGGGTGCACAATTTTGGGAAAAAAAATCTAATAGTGATTTTTCTGATTTACGATTTAAAGTAGGATGCTGTTCAGAGTGTGCATTATAAACAAATCCAGGAGCATTAACGTTTGAGAGAGAACTGAAATATGAACTCATAAACGAATACAGAAATAGAGATCGACATATATGGGTTTATTCATGGCCGATGCCGATACTGATTGTTTAGAATACAGAGCAACCGATGGCCGGTAAGCTCTGCTGATATTTTGGGCCGATATGTAGGACTGATTTTGATTATTTTCCCCAAATTGTGGAACTGAAATTTACTACAAACTCACCCACAGCCCTTTTTACCGCAAACCTATAACAGAGCAGTGTTTTGTGCAGCTGTCTCTTTTTATTGTATTAAAGTGTTAATGTAAAGTTTTGTGTGTATTTTTTAGGCAGCAGATTGACCAAAACAAAATATCGGCCTATGCTGGAGATTTAAGGCCAATAGCTTATACGCTAAAAAGGCCAAATATCGGTCTATCTCTATACAGCTTTCCTATGAATTTCAGAATATGTTTGTACAATAACATTTTTCTATAAAGAGACATGACTAGGGCTGTAGTAAACATGTGTAATGCTGATCAGTTAGTTGACTAAAAAGGGGGCTATGAAAAGCTCTCTATGTATCTGACCAAAACTGCACTCACAAGTCTACAGCAACAACTGCACGGGAGTCCATGCAAAAACAAGTATTTATGCACAGAAAAAATTACTACGAAACAACTTGTGAATCATGACTTTAATCTGCTTTTTACATATAAATACCAAAAAATACAAAATCTTGCTAACTCACTCACTAACTTCTCCTTGCAGCTGTTTTCCTATATAAATCCTTAACAATCTAAATAAAATGATTAGTCGATAAATACAAAGTTTGGTTGCCTAAGACACCATCAAAGTGTCATTTTGATAGCGATATATGGTGCCGCCCTGGAGTTTGCCATGTGTTCCTGGCTGGGATGATTTAGGAACCGTTTGGGAGAGCTCCTCAGAGGTTAGGCAATAAGTCTGTTGTATTCTTCTGAAAGCCACAATCCTCAGAAGGATGAAAGCGATTCCATGGAGATTCATTTGTGTTTATTTTAATTTCAAAGGGGGCAATAGAGAGAAGTCCGTTAAAAATGGCTCATTGCTTTATTATACACATGTTAAGAGTTGCAGAAATAGCCTCTGTGTGCTTGCATACTCATTTACAACAATACGCACAGACCATTATTGCTAAATGGAAGTTTCTCAAAAGACCGGACTAGGGTTTCAAAGCTGTTTTCTGCAGAGCTAATGAAAGTAGGGCACAGCCGTAAAGTCTCATGTGAATAGGCAAAATCTAAATCAGCTTTTACAGTGTGCGACATACTGTTCTAATGGACTTCTATGCAGAGAACTTGCAATTTAATATGTTACTGCTCTAATGTACGTTTTGCCGAGTCTAGGGTCATGTGTGGTAATTAGAGGTCAGATCGACTGTGCTAACTATAACACATGTAGAGAGAAAAGTGTCTGTTGTAATGTATGGGATCCTTGACCTGATCCGTGATCCATTATTGTCAATTTAAACATTTGTCAGCCTCTCCATTTCTCCAGACATAAGACTAACATGAAGAGTGGACTGACCCTTTTCTATTTCTCTCTATAATAAAACATTTCAAGTCTTTGCTTTAGAAAGGCTTATTAAAGAGAGGGCCCATATTGCGCTACTTTCTGATCTGTGTTGTTTCCTCATCACAAACATACCTGGAGTTGTGTTTTGTTTCATTCACACGTTTAACACACAAACCCTGCATATTTAGGTGGAGTTCTTCTCTACAACTGAAGACACTCTGTTCCACCTTGTGATGTCATGTGATGATACAGGAAGTACTCCACTGTGTTTTTAAACTCCATACACCTTCACTAGAATCATTTGGATCATTTCAGCCCTGGAATTGCCAATCTCTACTGAACTAAAAGTAAAAGGTAGCTGTTAACTTGAAAACTACCACTTCATGACATCACAAGGCGAAACAGAGCATTTTGAGCTTTGGAGATGTAGACAGGGCTCCTCAAACATGTGTGAATGAAACAAAACGTAACTCCAGGTATGTTTTTGAGGGGATAACAACATTAAAGCATGGTTTAAAACTCACAAGAGTCAGTTTTGTGTAATATAGGACCTTTAAATTTTGTCTGATGTATAGTTTTTTTTCTACACTTGTGGATCATTTTTTATCTATATGTTGACCGTTTTAAATTCCAGTATATGCAAAAACTACTAAGAAACTGACTTTTGGTTGAAAACTGCATCTGCCTGCCCATCATAAACATCATCACAGCAAACTGCTGCCCTGACTGTCCCACTTATGTATAGCTACAGTTCACTTTTTTTCCAAAATGGCATTAATATGGTCTAGGGGGGATACAGGAATTTTCAGACTAATGATGTGTTGAATGCAGAAGGTTAATGATTACTTAAAGGTCCTATATTACACAAAATAATTTCCTGTGAGCTTTAAGCCATGTTATAATGTTGTTACCTCATCAAAAGGTGAAGGTGTATGGAGTTTAAAAACACAGTGGAGCACTTCCTGTATGACCACATGACATCACAAGGTGGAACAGAGTGTTTTCTGTTTGAATGAAACAAAACACAACTCCAGGTATGTTTTTGATGAGGAAACAACATTATAATATAGATCAGAAAATAGCATAATACGGGCCCTTTAAACATGTCTGAGTCTCTCTAAATACAACTTCGAGTGGATAAATGAGAAAGGAAAACACAGCTCTCAAAGTCAATTTTGCTTAATATATCTCCTTTAAACTGTCCATTGAGTCGTAAAATCAAATAACCTTGGCTACACAGAATATCAGAGAAAGTGAGAAGTGATTTGCATATTGCAGAAACCAAAAGTATACTGTCCAAACAAACTGTGAGTGGAGCTGTGGCAGGGCTGAGAACGTATTGACAGAAGGGACAAAACGTGCTGCCTCCGAGTGGTAGGTTGCCATAGCGTACAGTAGCACAATCCCAAATTCTGTGCCAATCCAATGGTAGCTAGGAAACAGCTGACAGTAAAACGGTGGGATCAGAGGGATTAGAGTGCCCAGTTAGAGTCCAAACACTAGCCCTCCACTTCTCCCACTGCCGGGCTTTTTATACATTCACCCCTTGCATTTCCAGAGCTATTCTCAGACACATTATAGCAGCATCCCATCTGTGCTTGTCCTCCCCTGTGTATAATTGTTTGATTTGGAGTCACTCTTTTTGACCGTTTTTCTAACTAGCAAGCAGACAGGCATTATGGAGGCAAAAAGGTCAATGTTTCTATTGCCAAAATGAATTAAGCTCGTGCAAACACTCCTATTGACTTTGGTGAAATATATCAAAAACACGGGGGCCAAACAAAGACGCAGTATCTAAGGAAAGAATGATGCACATGTCAGACGCAATCAGTTCTGCCTTTTGTGATCTGAGTGAGATTCGCTGTCAGAGGAGGCCGGGAGCGCTGGCTGTTTAATTCTTCAGGGGGGCCCGCCGCTCCCAAAACGCCTCGGTCACTGTCACCTCTAGTCTGGCAAAAGAGAGACAGTCTCCAACAAGAGTGTCCCAATGTCCCCTGTTGGCTCTTGTCTAGTATAGTCTAGTATAGTCAACCCCCATTTTAGAAACAGTGTACATATGAACACACTCTCAGAGCTTTACCCTAGAGTTCCAAGCCAAATCGGATCTGCATCATATGTGACGTACATATGATGGTTCAAAACTGATTTGTGAAGCTTGACTTGAGCGCGAGAGAGCATTAGCAAGCCATTGTTGCCCCATCCTCTGCCCCCCCTCCCTTCTCCGTAAGCAGGTTCCACATGCTGACACTGATGGACCCAGCTCTCCGGCTTGATTTTAGCACAGCTTATACATGCACACAATTCTGGAATCGGAATGTGTGCAAATCCCATCTATATAGTCACTACAAAATGCATCACTCCATTTTCTAGGGCTATCCAGATGAAAACAAGAGCACCCAAACATTTTACATTAAAAGTGGACTGTAAAATGGACTGCCCACAATGAGTAAAGTAATCAAATTGGTTTTAAACAATGAAATGATGACAAAAAAAAAAAAAAAAAAAGACTTTAGCAGGTAGAAATATGAGGGATGCGATAAAGAAAGTATAAACTGATAGATTTGTTACCAAAAAAATCCCCTGGGGGTCTAGACAGTAAACAAAGCTGCTGTTGAAGTCCCATCAAAGACACAGAGGTGGATAATGGTGTATTTGGTCTGTTAATGTATTACCAGCAGTAAGGAAAATGACAACACGTTACAATGCAATGAAAGTGCATATAAGCGTGTCTCACCAAGCTGTAATCAAAATAAAATCCAAAATGCAAAACTGCTAAATAATGCTAATTTCATCGACAAAATAGCAACTGAAAATTCCAAAATAGTCCAAACTCAAGGAATCGCAAAGCTGAACTCACAGAAGAACATGACAATGACAATACACCAACAAAGGACAAGGGGAAACATGAGGCTAAGATACACCAGGAAACAAGGAACACGTGAAACACATGAGGGTGGGGCAGTCAACAGACAGGAAGTAAAACTCAAAAACACAAGCACACAGGACACATGTCAAATGAAAACACATGAACTATAGAAATAAGGCAAACTAAAACACGGAAAACAATGAAACAAAACGTGATCCATGACATTGAGTATGTTGTCTGAATTAACCTTTGTTACTTTGAACATGTAAGTATATAAACATGAGGTGGCTGATTGTCCTACTGGAATGATGAAGATGATAATTCAAAGTAGGGCTGGGTGATATGGCAATAATAAAGTTAATTTGATCTGATTCTCATAGTGATCGTCTATTTGGCTCTGTAGCTTTAAAGCTTTTCTATTGGTCAGCCTCTGAGTAAATGGCAGGTGTATTTAACTAATCAAAGAGAAGTGTAAACACTCAGAAGAAGCAGAAGTTTGTAGTAAAAGTATGATATTGGCTCTACAAAATTGGCATATTTTTTGGCATATCACCCACCCCTAATTCGAAGGGGATAGGGCCAAAAGCTGTAACGGCAGGATGACAGGATGAGGTGACTGGCGCAAAACGTAAGACTAAGCCAAGAGTGACAGACGGATGATAATAGCGGAACAAAGCAGGAAATCGAGTTCTTCTGGTTGCTGGTTGAATGTAACTTCAGTTTTACAACCACGAGTGAAGCATTATTATTAGAATACTGAAAGAAGTAAGTGCTATAGGAGTGATTCTGACACAGCCCAAGTCTTTGGATTCCCATTTGACTTGAGCCTTTTTTCCCCTCGTTCCTCAAAAGGGGTTTTGTATCTTTATACTTATGTAGACTTTTCTATGGCCTTTGGGAATCGCTGAAATGAGGGAGTCAGTCGGATTATATCTGTTAAATGAACTTGCTGTTGCCAGTGTTTAATTTAATACAATTCAATTAAAAACTGTACTTTCCCTCCTTGTAATCAGTTGAGGGATTGTCGTCATTAGATTAGTTGTGAGAATAAATGGGCAATCGAAATAATACACTTTTTACCTACTCATGATGTCCCCCTGAGAAAAGTGCTTAT
>KN471359.1:0-17593 GCA_000787095.1 Periophthalmodon schlosseri | reverse complement strand
AGGGGGGGTGGGGGGGGGGGGGGGTTGGCAGACGCAGATGGAACAGAGAACGACTGGCACGTCCCCAAGAGTCAGAGCTAGAGCCACAAGTGTTTGAGCCACCTTTCAAGCCTTAGCCAAATGATTTTCTGTGGAGGTCACATGACGGGTTTAGGATTTGAGGAACTATTTCATAATGGCCCATAATCAATGATTCATAACTAGTCATATTAATGATCCATAAATGATGTATCACACTATGATAAGGCCGATCTACTGCCACACCGTAAAATGTCACCAAGCCAATAAGATAGTTGTAATATTTAACGCTTCCTGTTTTTTCCCTGTAAAGTCTGAGGTGATATAGAGACACACATCCATTCACTTTTGTGTCTGTTCAGCACAAAGACCCACTGAGATGACTTGAAGACGCTGTGTCTTATTTCTGTTAATGCACACAGACTCTTCTCTGCTACATTAACTGAATATTCATTATGTGGCTAATAGTGCTGCCTTTGAAGAGGAATGATCATATTTAATTTGGTTGCTTGAGAAAGAACAAGTGAGTGAGCAGAGAGGAGTGGAGGAGTGTGCGGGCCAGATAAAGAGGGAGGCAGCGGTGGGAGAATTAGATGAAGCGATGAATGGTGCGGCGCGGGGCCGTGGAGTTTATGGGGAGTGGAGATGAGCCTTCAGATTACAATATGATTATATCAGTCTATCTCACAGATAGCATTGATTGACCTGCACCTGTGTCTCTCAGCGCACTGCCAGCCACATTGTTCTCTCTTCCACATCTCTCCGACTTAAAAGAAGACTACTTTTGACAAGAAGAGATTATAGAGAAAAAAACTCAACCAGTGGTCGCAGTGGTATTTCTTCACCCCAGCGAGCAGCTGTGGTCCCTGGCTGCGCTTATCGCTTTATCGATTACCATCTCACGGCAGTAATTTGCCGGGACTTGCAGGGACATGATTAAAGATCGGCGAGCGATGTGTGGTGGCTCATGCCAAGGTGTCATGTTGATGAACATGCGCTGACACACACAGTCATGTACATGGACACTAACACAGTGGGGCGTGGGGGGGCACGGGCTGTGGGGGGCACTCTCGTCAAAGACATCAATGGCTTTAAATCTCCCCGGCTAACCTTTTAATGCTCTCAGATCCTTATGGCTGGCTGGATAATTGATTGTGTTTGGTCTAATGGGATTAAGAGGGAGAAGTGGCCTTGGGCTGGACATAGTGGCCATGGCTGCAGCATTGCTACTGGAATGGGAGATGGGGGGGCCGATAGAGTGAGCAAACAGAGGTGAGCACAGGGAGGGAGGAAGAAGACAAAAAAGAGTGAGAAGCCATGTTAAAAAATGTGAGAGCATGAAAAGAGGACAGATAGCTGCAGGTCTGTGTCTTAGTCCAGCCCTAATTAGTTATATGAAAACCAGAGCTGATGGTATCCCCTAGTGAAAAGCTTGTTAGCGTTAGCGATGTTATCTGCCGGCTATTGGTTTTGGCTGTTATGTTCTATGGGTGAGTCACAAGGTCCGCGGTGTGCAGTGAGATGAAAGCAGAGGGAAATAGGAGTCAAGGTGGTACCTCTCCTCCCCCTTGTATCAGCGGGAGAAACCTGGCCCATCTGAACACTGTGGCTCCATCCCCTCTGCTTTGGCTTGTTTGAACGTGTCAGTCTCACTCCCTTTCCTCTAAATTATTTTCAACTCCTCTCCACACTCGGGACAAGATAAAAGCCAAAGTTTGCGGGGGGATGTGGTGAGGGATTAGGCTTTGGTTTGTAAATTTTGCTTGAGATTTACTGACTACACGGCGCCTTGAATGTTGCACTTGTGTGATTTGGACTCCCCTGGTCTCTTTGTGCAGCGTGTGGTTCTGTCATGAGAGCACACACACGGCACTAGCCTGTCATCTTCAATGGCACTTTTTCAATTTTCGCGTCTAACCTCTCTCCCCCATGCGCCATGGCCCAGTGCCTCCCCCCCCTGCATTAGTGTTATATACAACCAGACACCCCCCTGGAGTTGAAGGGTTAACGGGGTCCGTCAATGCTGGACGGCTGGCTCTATTCAACACTCCCGCCAGCCAGATCATGCCACAGATCCAGGTTTTGTCTCCTGTGAATAGACGCGCTGCTGTTCCAACAATCTTTTATCCTGGACACATTTCCACTAGGGCTTTGAATATGCCAGGTCAGGATAACGTGCCATTTGGGTTGGGAAGCATTGTACCAGCTTTCTGCTTTTCTCAACTACAGTAGCACTGCATTGTATAAGTTTTGTAGAGGTTGGTGATGATAAATCCGAGTGCACATGTTTGATATTGCTGCAGATATAAAAATCACTCTATGCTGGTGTGTTTGAGAAAATGTGTCACTCTGACCTGGCTGCCTGCCTATTCTTGTCAAAGAAACGACAGGTGAGGTGTTGCTATGGTTACCTGAGATGGGGGGGTTAGGCTGCTATGATTTATTTGTTATTATTTTATTTTTATTTATTTTTCACAAACAAAAAATGTTTTATTTTTTGATGCTTGCTGTTGTGCATGTGTTCTAGAGTAGTGTTACCAAGTGTGCTATCTTTTGGAGCACTGTAACACCGGTCAGACCAAATATATTAGTCTAGTGTATTTTGCACATGCTAAGAGTTTTTTCTGTATTTCTATATCCAAAATATATTCTATTCTATATAAAAATAAGGATATTCTGCCACAAGTCTAAGTGCCAATGCACCATAGCATGGTGCACCATGTTATTTGATTCACATCAACACACACTGAACACCATGCGTCATGGCCTTTAAAAAGGCTTTAACACAACTCTTATGGTGTTTTAAGTGACCGTTTTATAGGCAGAATACTTATAAAATGAGTGACATAGCGAGAGACAAGAGTTTCCTGCATGGAGAGGAAGAGGAGGCGGTGTTCTTCAGAGTTGAACACGATGCTTTTTCTGCCTTTGCTGCAGCTCTCGTGCCTCTCCTCGAAGTTTACAGCAGTGTTTCTGTCGGTCACAGAGCAGAGGCATATCTAAACTCACCGCAGAAGTCCAAAAAGCACGTCAACTCTAGTCAATGCTCAGGGTCAGACACTGTGTGTGTACGCTCATAGAAAATAATGGCCACGGCAATTTTGCCACATCAAAGCGCCTCAGTGTGCGATCTAAACTCACCGCAGAAGTCCAAAAAAGCGCCTCAGTGTGCATTGGCCTTTAGCTTTCCAAAAGGTAATACTATGGTAGTTAGTAGTCACTTGTGTCATCTTGATTAAGGTACCAGTCCCTTCTGGGTCCAGGTCTAATCAGCTCAAGTATAGTCGTACTAAACTGAAGGTAAGAGTTACCAGATCCCCGGTGTTGAAAATGGAACATTTGATTGCAATAGTTTTGTGTTAAACCTGTTTCATAACAGAAAATCAAATTATGTATCTCATCAAAATTAAATATGGAGCAGCACGTTCTCTGCTTAAGGGAGCAAGCACACTAGACCCAAGAATGACTCACTCTGTAAATGCCCAAGTTTTAATTTTATTATCTGCCAATTCAACATAGTCAAATAGTCCAAATCAAACCTTCAGATCAGGGCAGTGCAAATTATCAATTTTTAATCAAATTCAGATTCAATCGTTTCCAAGAGTTAATAATCAGCTTGGGTCTGAATCGACAGGTCTACGGCCAATCCTCGGTCAGTAAAAAGGTTTGGAGCAGAGTTTAGACTTCGGAGGAATAAATTGCCATTTGAGTTTGTTATTTGTGTTAAATTACTCAGATTAAAATTCAGTGTTGTTTTTTATATTCTTCATAAAATTATTACCAAAAGCCATTTTGAATTGGAGAAGAAAAATGAAAATCTAGATTTACTGGTTTGCCGTTTCACCCAGCCCTAGTTCAGTTGTAGAGTCCAGCTCTGAACTCATAGTGATTTCTACATGGCATTTGCAAATAGTGTGCCTTAGTCAGCCTACAACCATTCAGTGCAGACAGGTTTTTAAAAGTCTTTTCTTACTCTAACCTCTTTCCACTATCCTCCTTGTTCCCAGGCCCACATCAAACATGCACAGTCTGCTTCTGCCCACAGCCTTAAATCTCTTTAATTCCATCATCTGTTGTCCATTGAGGGCAGCAATTTAGTCTTTATGCTGCATTTTAGTGAGCTATTAAAAAATCTGTGAGGTTAGTGGCCGGACCCTGTAGCGCAGAGGTGGAGACGTTTCAATCTGTGTCTCTGTCTAAACTGTGCATTGACGTTGCCCCGGGAGACAGAGGGCCATAAAGTGTATTTGAACAGCCCTGCACGACGGATTGCACATTCACTTCATGTCAAGACCCACTACTATCTCTTCATTATGGCACATTTAAAACTCATCAGAACACTAAGCAGTTTGGTGTGGCTATTTGAACTTGATGAGATGCAATTTTAATACACATCGTACAAAGAATTCAGGCATAACTTTGGGATTTGTTTTTAATATCAAGCATGTCAAGAATATTCGATTTATAGATAACTGCGAATATACAGATCACATTATTGTAAATACTAAAAAGTTAAGAAGCAAAAATAAGTCATTTCAAAATGTAAACGGCTTTTGTCACATTAACTTTACCATACATAAAGTTTAATTTCACGAAGCTGGTCACTTATATAGACCAGTGGAATCTATTAGACAATGCAAATGTAACCAACAAAAGAATTTCACTGTTTCATCATGTTGTCAATAATTGTGAATAATTGTAAAATCGTTAGCATGATGTGTGTATACTTGCCCAATCGACAAGATGTACATGTAATTGTGATAAGCTGTAAAATGCATTGTTAAAATTTTGTTCACACATTGGTTTTATTAAATGCAGGAAAGTTGGCAAAGTTTGCAGCTCTTGTGGGTGTTCCTGGTCTGCAATGGTCAATATTTATCTAAAATGGTGCAAGGACAAAACAATGGTGAATCGACAACAAGCCATATATTTTTGGAGGGAAGGCTAGCTTAAATGCACTCTCAGAAGAGCTATGGTATCTCAAATAGATGAAGTTTATTGAGGTGTGATAAAACGTTGCCAGTCTGTTGTGTTCTGTCACAGAGTATGGTGTATTCTGATCTTTTATGTACTACTTTAGCAGTCATGACAAAGCATCTGTGCAGCTCACTTAATGACTTCCTACCTCGCAGATGGAGAGCAACACCCACACTCAAAACAACGACAGAACAATGAATTGCAAAATAATTTAGAATTATACAAGGACGAGTTGTTTACATCATTACAGCTACAGTGCTAGTGAAAAATGCTTGAATATAATAAGATCATTTTTCTTCATAATTTGGATCTAGTCTACCGTCTCTGGTGGTTTACATTCACTGGTGTGTTAGCGCTAATAGGGGGTAGGTTAACTTGTGTTGGCCTATTGCCACCAAGGCCTCTCCTCCCCCAGGTTAGATAGAGGATGTGTCCTTAGTTGACCTGAATTCACACTGATTGGCCTGTTTTAATTATTGGAGTTGCTCAGAGCAGCAGTAAACTATTCTACTGGCCAACTGGAAAGAATCCCATCAAAGTAACTGTAGTAAATATGCCAAAAATATATGGCAAGACAAGTGAGAAATTTCAAAATGGCAACACTACAAATTTACTGTTACACCTAGGCCTGTCACAATAACAAATCTTGACGGAATATATCATGGTACATAAGTACAGGGTACACAAGACTACTTTAGGCCAGTGAGACAGTAACGCTAAAGCCGGATTTTTTGTTTTTAAATAAACAAATAAAATACAAAAAAAAAAAAAAGTAGTGAATAGTAGTTCGTATTATCAATGAGTTAGTATCTAACCCTGTACAGCTCAAACACTTTTGGTCACATTTTTATTTAGCACTTTTCCACCTTCAAGGCACTCAGAGTGCTTTACATCAAGGAACCACTCATCCATTCACACAGACATAGACCTCCAGACACTGGAGGCGGGGTGGGTTAAGTGTCTTGCCCAAGGACACAATGACAGCATTCATCTGTGGGAGCTAGAATCACACTGTCAACTGTCATAGGTCAATGGATCTGACAGCTCAACCAATGGTGTTTATGTTGAGAGCAGGATTCAAACCACCAACCTTTGGAGCAGAGGACAAACACTCTAGCAGCTGAGCTACTGTTAATGTTAACAGACTACATGACAAAGAAGTAGGACTGCATGATTTGGAGAAAAAAAAAATCTAATTGTGATTTTTCTCATAATTCTGAAAAATATCAACTGATAAACTAATATAAGAATCCCATAAATTTCTTAACATCTGAACCTATGAAGAGAGGTCTGAACTATATAAGATTTTCTATTCTCTGCAGAGACATTTCATTATCTAAAATATACGATTGCAACCTTTGCGATTTGATAATTGTGCCAACTCAAAATTGTGGTCTCTACTCGACTGCGACAAAAAAGTTTCCCATTAGTGCAAAGGCAGGTTACACTGAATACTGAGCTCCAAAAATATAGTTCCAGCTTTTATTTATTGAACAGTAATTGATTGATAAGTGGATATAGTAATTATTGGTGGTTATTGGTAGAATGTGATGATGATATACTCCCAGATGGGGGGCAAGAGACAGTTTTCCCTATTCATTACATTGTACATTATCATGAAATATCCAAATGGTAAATTCACAAATGTTGAACCTGATCATTTCTGTTAGTGACTAGACTCTAGACTCTAACATCTGTATTAAATATTATTGGCCTATAGAATATTGTGATGTCAACTGAAACCCAGCATTTTTGACAGGCCTAGTTACACCTTGTGACTTGTACTGTATATTATTGGGTGCCACATTTGATTTCCAAGCCTGTTCTCATTACGGGGGGATGGCACAGTGACATTTGGTGAGTGTCCAGTGGGAAGGGCTGCTGCTGTTTCAGATGAGAGTGGGAGTGAGGCAGAGTAAGACACATCTGCGGCAGAGTGCTGGTCAATGTGCAGTCACAAGGAGCAGGACAATCTCACTCTACAGCACTGTGGATAGAGCAGTCAGAGGAAGGGGGCTTAAAGGCAGATCTTGTTCGATATTAAAGGGCTAACAAATAGTTTTACTGTATTTTTGCATTTTTATTTTTACTGGAGCATTTTATTTGCCTGTTTTGTATTTCAGAATAGTTTCTACTTGCTTTTGTTCTAGTTTTAGTATTGTTTTGCATCTGGGTATTGAAATTTGAAAGCACTATTTTACCATGTCCAGGACTTTGCAAACAGTTCTCTAAAATGTGATAGAATTTAAGTGGGTTTGGAGGAGTTCAGTGTTCACTATTCACTAAGCTGGGGTACCAGATTTTAAAACTGTGAAGAGGAAGTAGGTATTTATATATGTATATGCCTCATTCCTAGTTCTCACAAACCACTAGTATCCACATGAATGAATTATTGGCCACTAACATAGCTTTAGAACATCTGTTTCAGACCGAAATGTGAAGCAGGGTGGACTACACAATCAGCTCTCAGCATCATAGTGACTCATGACTCTTTCTTACACATTTGCAAAGATAAAATATTTTATATGGCAGTAGTTTTTCCCAAGACTTTTTACAATACAATACTTTACTATGCAATAACTATAATGGTATAGGCTAGAGCGTCATTTGACAATATTTTAGTCAAATTTATATTGTAAGAAAGTAACTTAATTAAAACGGATGAAAATGAGAAATAAAACTGAAATTTAAATTAATTCATTTTTTTCATTTAGTAACGGTGCATTCTCATGGGCTTTGATTAAAAATGTCTTGTAAATCTGATGACATTATTGGCTCACATTTACTCTTGTGATACGACAATCACATGTGCTGGTACCACAATGACGATTTTGTGACAGATGGAGCCATAATAGGTACCCCAGCACAGCCTGATCTTACCCCGCTGCTGGGGTCACTGTGACCAGTCAGTGCTCATTGTCAGGTGTCACTGGAAGAACAGCGCTCCATGCCAGCTTCCAAAATGACTCATACAGCAGAATTATCCACAAGTATACCCTTTTTACGCTTTCATCGCTACTTCTTTTTGTCTTCCATATCACATTTATTTAGTAAGACTGATGCAATATACCATATCATACAGCCTATTTTCTTTTTCCCAATTTGACATAAAGCAGACATTTGGGAGATTTTTTTTCCCTGTGTTGACGAGATTATTATCAGTAAATATTTCCTGTCTACTTATTTACTCTGGTATCTCATCTGCAGCAGCCTGCTCCATCTGGGAGTGTTTTTCCCGATATCTCGCCCACAAAGACAAACAGCGGTGTTGTTTGCCGGCTATCCCGAGTCAACACCCGTGATGTCACTGATACCCATTGTAACAAACAAACCGCAAAACAATGATATGGGATTACGCCAAGGGTAGCAGTTACTACACACAGTATAGAGTGGAGGTTTTAGCGTATCTTGGTGACAGCTGTCGGTCCACATGTCCGCAGTGTAACAAACTCATAATCCCAGTGCCTCGGATATTCTCTGACAGTAAGAGCAACAACGCGGGTCTCACTCTGTCACTGGGAATCGGAGGTGTGGATTATTGTGGTGTGGAGGATCATCCTTCCAGGCCTCTCAACCATCACCAGCATACAGCACAGAGGTGGATTACAGGGGGCATAATCTGACACTGCGGAGACACATGTCAAGCACGCCATGTCTGGAAAGAGGAAGGCTTGAATTAAAACAGCAGCATAATCTGAGCTATACATGCTCTACTTTTTCTTCTCCTAATCCTAGAGATAGGTCTTCTTGTGCAAACAATGCTAACTTGTTCACAACAATGTTTTATTTGACCTATAAGAACTGTTTGTATTGTTTTTTGTTTTTTTTCTGTGCATAAACAACATTTTGTCTATAATACTGCTACTTGTCAATATTTTTTTCTATGTTTTTGTTGCTTTAAGCCGCCACACTACGATTTTTAAACATACAGCAAAAAGCGCAGACCACAGACACAAAGAGAATTGGATACGATTTTAAATCTCTGAGCACAAAGACTGCAGTGGGATATGGCAGCGAAGAGACCGCACACCACAAGCTAGAAGTTGTGAGCGCACCTTGTGTCAGCTGTTTTCTATCTAAAATAAAAACGACTCTGGAGTCTTTAAAAGATCAGGCCACTGCATTTCTAGTTTAGATGCAAGTCAAAACTGTCATTATTATTTGTGAAATGTGGTGCAGTAGTTCAGATAAATGCACAGAAGGCTGGCGATAAATGACATAGGAGTCACTATCTTTAATCTGTAGCATCTTCACTCTGATCCTCACTGTGTGGATATAAACAGACACACGTGAGGAACTACTCTCACCTTTTTACTTTTTAACACTTCAGACTGGATTAATAGTGCTGTTTTGTGGACTGGGGGGGGGGTCATTACTTGCGGAGGACACATTCTAATGGATAAATGGGTGAGAATGATGCAGTTTAACAACTTTACGGGAAGTGACCAATGAAGTTGTCTTTAAATTATTTTCGCCATTTCCTGAGTTTGTATCTTGCGCCTCTGTGTTCGTCACTCCGTCTGCCCCTGACTCTGTTTTATTTGCTGTTGCAGTGGTGATGTTTTGTGGTCACGAAATTACGATATGACAAAGCAGCTCAGAGTTGCTCGGCCCCACACACGAGGAGCGCTGCATCTTAAAAATTGCATATGATGATCCTAAATCGGGTCATGCCAACCAAAGTCGGGGAGAAGCAAATCGAGTCCTAAATCGGGCGAATTATCCTGTAGTGTGTAGGGGCCTTTAGTCATTGTGATTATGATTACAACTGAGTCCTGAATACCTAAATGAAACATGCAATATCACTAAAACGCTTAAAGATATTTATTAAAAGATTGAATGAGCACCTACACATTTTTCCCATAACAGGACGAACATATTACTTTTGTACAGTATTGTGTAGTTGTGCCGTTGGCCATTTCATCTTATTTTGAAATAGCCCTTTTTTCTGTATTAATTGAACCAAACCTATCAATATTATTATGCACCACTGTTGTGTACAAAGTTTAATTTACTTGTGCCTTGGAGTGTTTCTGGTATTATCTCCTCTAAACCCCATATTGCTGTGTTATTTTTCCATAGGCAGGATTCACTATTTCATTTTGGTTAAAGCCGTTGGTACCACACAACCTTCCTCCTCGTCTTCCTCTCCTTTTCTCCTCCTCTCCATCGCCATGTCAGTCATTTCAATCCTGTCACTCAGGATCTCGTCTGAGCCCTACACACTTGAGGGACCAAGGCACCCAGATGGCTCTCTACCTTTATTTCACTTGACATTGCGGAAAGTTTTTTTTTTCTTCTTTCAAATGTTTTTTAAGTGATCCAATTTGCAATATTCCCAACATATTAAATGAAGCTTGTACATGCAGAACAAAGTACACATGGCCGGGGAATTGAGAAGTGCAAATAATTCCCTCATGTGGAAAGGCTGCAATTAACTGGGGATGTCAGCCTTTGTAAAATATAATTGAGTTCAGGACAAAATGAACGACTCTAATCCGACCGACGGAGCTCTGTCAATCAACAGTCCCTCCCCATTTCCCCAAAACCCAACTGTCAGGCTTGTTTACGTCCACTTCTCTATTGAATTTTGTTGGACAGTAATACTCGCACCAGCTGCCTGTCTTTGTGCGTGGGTGACTGGGTGACTTTGTAGATGCCCGCTGGGACCCGTGATAGCTCCGGGTATAGGGGGAAAGGGGTGGACATCTGTTTTGTCTGCTTGCTGTGGAGATAGCCTTGCGCACTGAGCCGTAGTGTCAAACACCTGTGTGATGGCACAAACATTTTCCCTGTTACTGAGCATAAATCAACACTTGTGATTTGCCGGATGAAAGCAGTGGGGGATGGTTAGCATTAGCATATCATGTTTTTTTCCCCCCTCTTCTCTGTGATGGTTGAAATACAGAAGTTGGACAAATGCCATCTAGTCTGTTTTGTAGTGCAATTAGGTTGGGGACATTTGCATACTTTTTTTAATTGTGTCCCTGCATAATACTGGATACAAGACGTGATGTTTGTGTTGCAAAATACACGTACTGCATGACAACAATATTAATGGTGTACAATTATGGTGCAACCAGAAATAAAAGGGAAGGACTGCTTTTTGTTTCTTATCAGAAGAGACTGATTTACACTGTGGAATACATGTTTTAAAAAAGTCTGGTTTACTGTTGATTCATTCCCCAAGTCTAGACATTGTTTAGTCTTTGTTTTATACACTTTGGCCTCTAAATCTAGAGACAAACTAGAAGCCAAGTTTCTGTCAGTTTGTCCCTGGGCAGCTGTGAATGACCTGCAAACTTTTCCCACAAATATCACTTACACAAAAAAGCATATCCAAGCATAGTATTCCAGTCATATTTGGATTTTTTCAACTTGCATTTATTCCAGAGTCTACTATCAATAGCCCAGTAGCTCAGTCTCATAGACTGTATAAAGAAGTGGACTAAGTGTGGCATTGCCCATAGTGTTCAGCTCAGCCAAATGAATCTCCTCGAGGTCGCAGTTATAGGGTGAATTTGGAGTTCCATATTCCAACCACGAGTATCAGTAACCAAAGAGCCAATCCGGAGCAAGACTGTTGAAGATACCCGCACCGCTCATTTAGCAAGGAGTGGGCGCTTAGCAACGCTGTCAATCAAACTTGTTGCTAATGTTAGCGGGAGCGACCTCAGAGAAAGAAAGCACCTGATTTGTTATTAATGTTCTTATCTTGATTACCAGAATCATATAGAGCGGGTTAATATAAACATTTTAAGACCAAAATGACAAGCCTGACAGCAGCAGTTATGGAAAGAGGGGCGACAGTTTTTCAGTGTAAAGGCAATGGAACCGGAAGCGTGCCCATGCTCACTTCCTATTTGAAGCGTTACGGCTAGCATGTTATCCAATGTCCATTTATATATACAGTCTATGCTCAGAATGCAAATATCTCTTGGAAAAAGATCAAGACCAAGATCTCTCAATATTCTGGTGGCCACTGTATCAGGACTGAATTACCTTTCTCATCATTGCAGTTCACACAAGGCCGTCTAAAGACATCCTCCTGGAAATGTCAGCCGTTAATGTTCGAATATTGCCTGTCACTGCAAAACGAAAAGTCTTGACCTTATAGTTTCTAGATAAATGAGGCCACTTAGAGAGCCCAGTCGTTTTTGTCTTCTTTAATTCACCTGTCGTTTCTACAGCATTGGAGCCTTCACTGTCTGATCTATAACCTATTTCCAATCAACCTTTTTACCTGGTGTTAAATGCTCTCAATTGTATCGAATACGGACTTCCATGTTTTGCCCCCTTTTTGTCACGCTGTGTAGTTTTTTGTCAAATGATTCTTGTTCAAGGACCTCCTTTGTGATCCCTGCAGACTCCCAACAGGCTCGTTTGGAGATGGATTAATTACGGGATGCCTGACAAATGGTGGTCCGCAGTTGTGGAGGCTTTGTACAAGTCTCTGGGGCTAATCAGCTGAAGACACTGTGCGGTCACTCAGCACGACCTCATCACCCCTCCGACATTAGCTCTGGCTCAAGGGCCTAAGCGAGACAGTAATTGTGTAGAGCGCCCAGTAAAAGTGAAACTAGAAACTGTGATCCTGTCAACAAGCTAGATGACAACAGACAGTAGTGACCCTTTTGCATATTATAGAGGACTTGTTCTTGTTTGTCTGGGCCATAAATGGTAAAATAGCAAATAGCCACATTTGGTGTCTGTATAATTTCGTTGGGCACTCAAGGCGCTCTATATCAAGGAACCACTCAGCCATTCACAGTCACATTTATATCAGTGTACACAGTCTGGGAACAATATATTTTGGGGCTCAATATTTATCGTGTGCACAATTTCTTTGCAATTGTGGGGAGATTTTTGCCATTTTTATGTAATAAGTAAGATTTGAACTGTAGAGGGTAGAATAAATAGCTTCTATGGCTAATTTTTGGTTCATTCTGCTACTGCTGTTGCAGCTCATGTCTTTTAATGATAGTACAGTATATTTAAAAATCAGTTTACTGGGATTATCCTGCTTTGTGTCAGTGGCATAAAGTAGTTTCAATATTATTGTTTATCACAGTATTTCTGATGTATATCGTGCTTCTAAATTTGTTATCGTGACAAGCCTAGAAGTGGGAATCAAACCAGTAACTTTCTTTTGGGTGACCGGCAACTGAGCTAATCACCTTTTAATCCATTCTTATACAGTACACTCTTTTGTCATCCTGTTCAGTCACTGTTTCAGTCATTTCTATATGAGCCCTACCGCAGCAGCAAAGCCATATGCCTCCTTAGCCTCTCCATTTCCTCTTAACCACTTTTGGTGTCTGGGCATAATTCTTATCGTACACCTTTATCACATCCAAATGGTATTGTAATTGTAATAGCAATTAGATTTGACATTCATTACAACTGCAAGCTCCGCTAACCTCAACCACAAGGGGGTCAAAAAAAGAACAGCTTTTACTATTTTTTTCCCTGATGCTTTATTGGTTTATGCAAAAAAGTTTGTGGATGTTTTTATTATTATTTTTCTCAGCTCATTTGTGCTGTTGAGCAGGTGGAAGCGGAAGTTTCTGTTTATTATTATGAAGAAATTAAAGAAGAACTTGTCACCACAGCACACCTGAAGCCTTAGGCCATAACATGAACAGTGGATTAAGAAATGAGAAATGAAAATATAACTACAACTGATGTGCTTATATTCTGGAATCCCTAATGACTTGAATTGTTTCTACATTATTATTTTTTTTTTCTTCATGTTTTATGCGCCATATGTTTGAAATGTTGAAACCAGCCTGCGCATAAAAATTAGACACTCATATTAAGTTATTCAGTCGGTCTTTTTTGAAATCTGATTGCCTGCAGCGTTGTTTGTGCACAAGAATAGCCCTCAAATCTCGGAATCCGTCTAAGAATACCTTTAGACGAACACTGACTGAGGGAGCAGACGGAGAGAAGCACAAAAAGACATTTGTTGGTATGTAAGAACCCACAGGCTAAGAGCAGGGCCCTCCTCACATCACAAAAGCATTGCACTGCGTTTTATGGGATTTATTTTTCTTCTCATTTGTTTTCCTTCAGGACGACGACAGGTTTTCAGCTGTTGTAAGGAGGCCACAAAAGAATGCCCCATTATCAGAGCTATAATCGACCATTACAGTTTTTCTCCCACTAGGGCGCTTGTTAACCACCGGATAGAAACATAAGCAGTGTATTCTGGTGCAGATAACAGGACAACGCAGCTTTAAACCAACAGATTGTAAACTGAATGTGGTGGCATACAGTCAAGTTTACAGTGTTTGGAGGGGCTTGGTACTAGCGTCCCGCCCAGCAGACACCTGCTGACCCACGAGCTCAACAGCACCTGGCTCTTTCGTTGTTAATCACTGGAATTTGTTCAATGTAAATGCAAGTCTATCCTGTGCATTTGCCACTAGCAGTGAACCATGGTTGTAATACTAGAGTGTTTGGAGCTCGCAAAAATGATTGCTGCTTTGTGCCTGTACCTTTTATACAAACCAAATTTAGGATCTCACAAAAACATGTTTTACTCACAATGGAGTAATCATAAACGTGTTATTAGAGGAGCTGTTCTTCAATTTGAAAAAAAAAAAAAATTTCAAAAAGATATTTTGAAATTGATGGGACAGATCAACAAACTATTCTATGATTAGGTTGACTAGCAACAGAGATCAGGTATAAAATGAATGTTTTAAAATGGCAGTAGCTTTGTTGGAAGCTGCTTGTCTCCATGGAGATGCCATTGCTTTGCATGGAATGTTCCAGTGTATTGCACTAAATGTATCTATCTTCTATCTATTCATTTACTGGTGTTTTTATTGCTCAAAAAATATCTTGAAAAACATGCATTCTTACAGTGAGCGGGCTTGCTCTCCACAGATCTGACCTATAACTTGGCCGTGTGATGTTACCTGCGTGTCTTCATGGAGATATAAAGTTTTATGCCGTAGTGTGGAACATTCCAGGCAAAACAATAACATGGAACATGGAGACAAGCAGTTGGCGGACCCTTCACCTGAAAATCTATATACTGTACCTCAAAATGGTGAAGCTGTACCAGAAAGCGCTGTAGGGAGCATCTATTGTGTTCAAAACAGAAATTAGATATACTTTAAATTTGTCGTTTTCTTTTCTTATTTTTTGTCACAGTGTTTTCGCCACTTTCCCCGGGTTCACCCAATTTACTGTGTGCCTGAGCCTGTCTGGTTTCATTTGCAGACCATTGCTCCCTTTGTCAAAGTATATTATTGACGCTAATGTGCTCAGATGCCTTACATGATTTGAACTGTCAGCATCTGGGTAAAACATAAGACCAAGAAGAGGATTTCAGCGTTTCAGGGCCAAACTGTTACCTGTTTGCATGGGGCAGCTTTATGCTCGGGGTGCTTTATTCAATGAGGCATGTGGCGTACAAATATCCAGCGGCCTCTTACATATTATGGATGACAGCTATCACTTTTTATTGGCAGAAATTAATAGATGGAGCATGCTGTGCAGTGAAACAAGCAGTGGAAGTACTCAGTTGTAACTGTAAAAAATATTGTTTTTTATACTCTCTGTACTTGTAATACCATAATGAAGCTTCATTAGACAAACAAAAAACATTATTATCATACACTAACTTTTCCGGTGAAGGGTCAGTCAATCACCATGAAGATGTTATTGCTTGGCTTCAAATGTTCCACGCTATGGCATTTAATTTACCCATCGCCATGGAGACAAGCAGGTGACACCACCAGGCAAATCTGTAGAGAGGTGACCCTACTTACAGTAAAAATGCATGTTAACATTCCAGGCATAACAATACTAACTTCATGGAGACAAATAGGTGTTGGGCCTTTATCAGAAAAGTTACAGAGTGCACCTTTAAAATGTTATCCATTAATCTCCATTGATCATCATCATTACCAACCTCTCCATGGTAGATGTCTTTTAATCTGGGTATTAAATGTGATTATGAGATAGTGAGTACATATGTTCTTGGTTCCATGCCCGTTAGGGGATGTCATACTGTGTTCTATTTCTCACTATCAGATAACCTACAGCATACCCACCCGCACCAGCTCCAAAATACAATGTCAGAATTGGAAGAAAATAAATAATTCTTCCCATTTATCATAACAAATCTGAATGTGGTATATTTGGTGGGGGGTACAGAATGGACTTACAAATGGATTAGTGCGATGGAAGTAGAACAACAACAATGTCCGGATTACTGGGCGGATTTGTGTGAAGAACCCATGATATCCTCTCTCATCCCTTTATCAGATTGGCCGTGATGGAGAAGCAGTGGTGGTGAGGACCAGTGAGGAGCAGGCTAGAATTCATTAGGACAAAGGAGTCAGATTGGGACAGAGTTATGCTAGTAGTGCTTCAAGTCATCTCACAGTTAGATTACATGGAGGAGTATTATGTTTTCTTATTATCATGTATTAACATTTATCAACCTGTTGTTCATGCACGTTCACTCGCATACGTCACAGGTGTCTTAAGGGGACTCTCACTAATAATTATTTTAGCATGCCAACCCGCCAGTAACTTTTTTGTTGAGATTTTTTCAATACAATTTTATACACATTTTAAAAATGCAGACTGAAATACTGAAAAATTATTTGGTAGAGGTGGGTAGTACTCAGCTACTTAAGTAATATTTTTTATTGAAATAACAGTACTCTTACTTGAGTAAAAGTTTTGGTTACCCTTCCTACTGTGAGTCTCCAAGGGACAAAAGCTTTATGTTGACAATATGACAGGATTTGAACATGTGTGTTTCTTGTTCTGCCACTTCAGATATGTTTCAGTTTTTCTCATTTTTGTGTCTAATGGTGGACAATGGTCATATTTTTATATAGCGCTTTTTGATCTTCAAGGAACCACTCACCCATTCACACACACACACTTATACACCAGTGCACGCAGACACAGGGGGCGAGGTGGGTTAAGTGTCTTGCCTAAGGACACAACGACAGTATTCATTTGTGGGAGCTGGAATTGCACCGCCAACCTGTGGGTGGATCTGACACCTCAACCAATGATGTTTATGTCAAGAACTGGATTCGGACCACCAACCAGATCGGATCAGTGGACAAATGCTCTACCAACTGAGCTACTGTCGCCCCCTGTCGTCCATCCTTTGTCTTTGCCAGTTTTGTAAGTAGCTCATTATTGTCCGGGATGTAGCCCTTAGTTGTTTGATTTATTTTAACAAAATTTAGCAGTGAGTAAGTATCCATCTATTGCAGAAAAAGGCTGCCTAAGTGTTCTACCTTTTAAAGTAAAGTGGTCTATCATTGTGGATCAGGGTTAAACATGAGATTTCACACATGTTACAGTTAAGCTTTAAAAAGTTTGAAAAATAATCGCTCAGGGCCACAGTTTTAGTGCTATTATTATTATTATCTCTCTTCAGACAGTCTTTTGCTTTTACTCAAATTCCCAAAACTCTTTTCAACTGGTACATGTCTTTCATGAAATGTAATGTAAAATGTCCAATTTCTTACTACCTACTAAGGTTATCAAAAAAAAGATACCGAGGTACTAATCGATAGTAAAACTCTCAAAACTAGATTCTCATTTGAACAAA
>JACM01042281.1:0-16075 GCA_000787095.1 Periophthalmodon schlosseri | reverse complement strand
CTTTCTCCAGCTAAACTCAGACAAAACCAAAGTCATAGTTTTTGGCCCACAAAAACATAAAGAAAGTGTCAGCAGTCACCTCCAGTCTCTCTCTAAAACCTTCAAATCAGGCTAGAAATCTAGGGGTAATAATGGACTCAGACATGAACTTTAACAGCCACATCAAATCAATAACATCTGCAACTTTTTACTATTTGAAAAACATTGCAAAAATCAAAGGTATACTTTCAAAACCAGACTTGGAGAGACTTATCCATGCATTTGTCTCCAGTAGGTTAGATTACTGTAACAGCCTGCTCATTGGCCTCTCCAAACGAGCCTTAAGACAGCTGCAGTACATCCAGAACACTGCTGCTCGGGTCCTGACTAGAACCAGGAAGTACGAGCACATAAGTCCTGTGCTCAGGTCTCTGCACTGGCTTCCTGTGGCTCAGAGAATAGACTTTAAAGCAGCTCTGCTTGTTACAAGTCACTCTGAGGACTTCAGGGACCAGCCTCCTGCTGGTGCCCAGACTCAGGACTAAACATTAAATTGCATGATGTCATGGGCAGTTTGATATGGTGATGTTCAGATTGATATAACTTTGTTAGAACACTGTTTCTAATATTAGCCCATTTAGTATTAAATCTAAACAAATGTCACAAAATGCAAATCATAACAGTGCAGCTTATGTTGAGTTATAATAAATTACTTCTGTTGGCTGTTATTGCTGACAACAAATACACAAAAATTACAGAAGGAGCCTTTATTAACACGGAGAAGACATGCCATAAGTGTCCTGAATGCAATACTAATATATTACATGAGAACATGAGTTCTAATACATTCCTAATCACTTTTTGTGATTAGTACTATAGTAGTAATACTCTTTTTTTCTGCACTTTTTTCACATGATGACTATTGCGTCTAAAAGCAATATGTAATACCAACATAATTTCCATATCCCAGGAATCTTAAGCGGGACAGAAGATTAGCTGACACAAACTGACAGTGTCCTAAACCCTCCACCTCTTAAAGCTGGTCATGTGCATATTTGGTGAGAGCTTAGAGCTTCAATCGAACTGACATGGGCTAAGTTTTATTAATGTGAGAGAAACCAGTTACCAGAGACAGTAAAAACACAATGGTTCATTTGGTTAAAGAAAATATTAAACATGTATTTCTGAGAAGCTCACATGCATCTGTTCAGCTGTAATAATATTGTTGAAGCTCAGATGACTCCCCATTTTGAACAGTTTCTTCCACAGAGATTGTGGCTGAAGCGGACACTGTACTTAGATACTGCACTGCTCGGCTCTCCTGTGTGCCTTGATTTCTGTGTTTCCCATAGGGTTATACTGATGTTATTTAATATAATTTCTGAAGTAAATATGTCTCAAAAATTACTGATTAAAAATTCAATAAAGTTGCCTGTATATATTTATGATAATACAAAAAGAAAAAAAAGTATCATTTTTAAATACCTTTTTTTTGCTAATCTTGATTTATGGTGGGACAAAAATTAGACTGTGGGGGCCAATGTAATCTCCACTATTAATGAAAAACTCTGAGGTAGGTTCATGGCATTTATGCTCAGATAAAGATGGCATAGCGGAAATCATTGATACCATCATCAGCTTAATTGTATATGTTTGTATATGTATGATCTTGGGATCATCAAAACTATATATTTTTTTTCCTTTTCTTACTAAAGTGTTTGTCTAGCCAGCAGGAGCATAGATGTGATGGACCAACAACAACCATTAGGTGTTATATGCTGTTTGATGTATGTCCTCAGGTCATCTATGGGCCAGGCACTTCTGTGGATCTTGTGACCCCAGACGCCTCAGAATGGGGGATGTTGTCCAGATGCATTTTACCACAGCCGACTATGTCATCTTTGCTTTGCTACTGGTGGCCTCAGCTGGTATTGGCCTCTTTTATGCCTTCTCTGGGGGTCATCAGCGCACAACACAGGTGAGCTCTAACTGTATTTTGTATTTCCAGTCCATATAATGCAGTCTCAGTGCCTAAACTCATATGGCCTATCATTGTTTTTGGTTATTATGTTTTAAGCCCAGAGACACACCTCGAAAAGGCTAATTTAACAGTTGTAGCACACTATTATCTACTGTTGTAGAACACTATTACACATTATTCTGTATATTTCACATATTTTGCTTACTAGACTAATTTTAAGACTTAAACCAACTTCAGTTGTCATTAGTTTTTCCTTTTCCAAAACCCTTTTTTTTTCTTTTTGAAATAAAAAAAAGACTCCTAAAATGGAGCTTAGTGAAGGGACTCCTTCCCTCTCCTGCTCAAGCTTCATCTCTGGGCTTTCACTGCCTGCTCAGGCACCATGTTTTTAACTCTGCTCTTGCTCTTCCGGTCACCTGTTCAGGACTGATCAGTTTTCACTTTTTCAGGCCTCCAATGCATCAGTCATCATTCTGTACCAGACTTTAAGTGCCAAAGCCATGCCATTATCTTCCCTATGTATTCATTGCCTCATTACCTACATTTGATTTGTCTTCTGTGAGTCTATCCAGATTTAACTCATATTGCTGGGTTTGAGATGAGATCACAACGTTCTGTGGGCCAGGTCCATTTAAAACAGATGGGGGAGCAGCTAAAATGAATGAGTTAATATTGTTAAACTGCTGTTTTTTGTGATAATACTTTAGTTAAATATTTTTTTACGAAAATACCGTATAATCAATTGGCAAAATTGGCTCTTGCTCCCAATTTGGGAGTTTGCCATCTTCACAGTTGTTGTTGTTCCATATTTATACACTCCTAAAAAGATCTTTACAAGCAAGGTCTCCAAAAACTATTCTGAATCATCTACACTTTTTTTAATTAGACAATGTTTTAGAAATACAAATGTCAGATGAAAATGGAATCAGAGAGGGCCTTGGTGGTCTGTGTGCTAAGCCAGTCTGCTGTGTCATAGGAGTTCTTGATGGCTGACCGGTCTATGAGCTGCCTGCCTGTGTCTCTGTCCCTCCTGGCCACCTTCCAGTCAGCAGTGGCCATCTTGGGAGCTCCTTCAGAGGTGTACACCTTTGGAACACAGTATTGGTTCCTGGGCTGCTCCTACTTTTTGGGCCTTCTTATTCCTGCTCATGTGTTCATTCCTGTGTTCTACAGACTGCGCCTGTCAAGTGCCTATGAGGTATGAGGTCACGTTTACCTGCACAGGTACATCAGTACTCAAAATATGCTGGTTGTCTGATTACTGTGGACTAATGGACACTCAGGGGAGTCTGGTAGTCTGGAATTGGTAGCTCTGATTGCTTACAGTTGCTGCATACATACATATTTTAAAAGTGCTTATAGTAAACAACAACAAGTCATTTACTTTTTACAAATTTATTACTTTCTCACAATATATTTGAACACATATTTAAGTAGGTTTTACTTTTACAGTTGATTAAAACAGTAACACACGTTAGTCCATGTGGTAGGACCGTAATTTGTGTAAATTTCAAACACTCTATAAACACATTTTCCTGGCGGTTGAATGCCTGCGCAGTTGAATGCCTCTGCTAATGATGTTGTCACCTGCAAACTGAGTACGACTGGTGTTCTCCAGTTGCACTACCCCAATAAGAGGAATTTTTCCTGGCATGCACATACATAGTAAATGTGTTCCCAGTTGTCATTGTCATGTCCTCCTTGCCTCCTGTGTTCAGTGCAATATGATGTTATGTCTGGAGTGAAAGAGAAAGTCATCTGAACAAAGATGAAAGTGTTTGTGATTTCAAAGGAAAACTGAGAGTGAACTGTGAGTTTGGGCATATATGTATATACAGTAGTCCTCTCTAGGTTAACTTAAATGAGACCTGTAAGCTCTGTTTGTTATTCACTTTTAAGAAGCTAATGAACTTGTCAGTTTACTGTTTCACTCAGGTATTTTTCAATGAATTCAAGATCCTTAAAACTATATTAAACTAATCCAATCACATGAATGAATAAAACAGGGAATCTATTTCATATGCACAAACCAAGGTCCTCTGGCTAATATCCAGACAGCCTAAGTGACCAGTCACTAAACTGGAAATTAATTAATGAAATGCCCAATCCAGAAAAATGAACTCTGATATTATACCATGGGCTAAACCTTTTCTCACCTCTTCTTTTTCTCCCTTTACAGTATTTAGAACTTCGCTTCAACAAAACAGTCCGGGTGTGCGGAACTGTTACCTTCATCTTTCAGATGGTAAATTCTTAACATTTTTGGTAAATATAGTTTTCAGAGATTTTATTGTTGTTCATGTCATTTTCATAATTATTGTTATTTTATTTTGTATAATATATGTATGTTTGCTATAGTTTACATATCTAGTTAGGATAAACAGTTTTCTTGCATGAGTTGCAGACTCTTTTAACTTTGAGGGCCTGGTGTTTTCTGCAGGTCATTTACATGGGTGTTGTTCTTTATGCTCCAGCCTTGGCCCTTAATGCAGGTATAACAAACACATTTTCAGTTAAACTTTTTTCATTGCTTTTTACACTTAAGTAACATGGATTTCCTTTTGTAGTGACTGGTTTTGACCTCTGGGGGGCAGTGCTGGCAATGGGATTGGTGTGCACTCTGTACACAGCACTGGTAAAATTGCATGTGTTTGTGCTTGAATGATGTGACTGGGCCAGATTTTATTGTATCTAATTATTTGCCATATAACAGGGAGGGCTGAAGGCCGTGATCTGGACTGACGTGTTCCAGACTGTGGTGATGTTTGCAGGGCAGCTGGCAGTCATAGTGGTGGGGACCAGTCAAGCTGGGGGCATAGGCCAAGTGTGGAGCAAGGCAATGAATGGCAGCCGCATTGCTGGACTAGAGTGGGTCCTCTTGAGTATTTAATTTGATTTCTTTAAGAATAATATTACGCCAGACTCCTTATTACTTATATTATTACTTGTATACTATACTTTTGCCAATGGTGTGTCTTTGGTTAACTGCTTTTCATAGCTTGAACCCAGACCCTTTAGAGCGGCACACATTCTGGACGTTGGCTGTGGGTGGAGTCTTTTTGATGCTGGCTTTGTATGGGGTAAACCAGGCACAAGTTCAGCGATACCTCAGCTCTCGTTCTGAGAAAGAAGCAGTGATGTACGTTTTGCAACTTGACTTTCATTCATTCAGCACTTTCAACCAGTTTCCTCTTATTTACTTCTAACAATGTGACTTTCTGTGACCTCTTCAGGTCATGCTATGTAGTTTTTCCATGCCAGCAGATTGTCCTCTGTCTGGGCTGTTTGATGGGACTAGTTATGTTTGCTCGCTATGGAGAGGATAGCCCGCTGGACAAAGGTTATGTCAAAACTAATGATCAGGTAAAGCACTGAGGTTTCTTGTTGCTGTTGGTATCTGTTCACTCTCTTCTTGTTTAATTCATTTTTTCTTAGTATTAACAGAGACATAGGTAGTTTAGAGTGTATGTGTTTGTGTGCGTCCAGATGGTGCTGTACTTTGTCATGGATGTCTTCAGGGATCTGCCTGGTCTTCCTGGGCTTTTTGTGGCCTGTCTTTTCAGTGGAGCTCTCAGGTGAGAGGAACACTCCTCAACTTACACAGCACTTCACTGATTTTTAACAAGACAACAACATAGACTTTGATGACAAAAGAAAGTACTACAGTTAGGACTGGGAATCACTGGGTCCCTTACATTTTGATACAATACACGCCTCTGAATTGCACCTGCCCCTGAATTGCAACCTGTGTCAATTTTCAATCACTTTGCAGTTTTTAGTCACAGCACTATTCACTTGAATGGGCAGTTCAGATGACCCTAGAGCAAAAGCTGAAAAAATTAGAGCATGGGTTTATGTTTTATGATCAGGAGCACATAAAGGAATTTTCAGCAAAATTTTGACAATTTCTGTCAAAGTCTTTTTTTTTCTCCCCAGTCCTATTGGTGGCACTGCAGCACTGAGCATTAAGTGTGAATTATGAATTTAATCGGTGTCAGCCAGTGTATGAATGACGCAAATTTCAACCTGGTCAGACTAAGCATTTGCATGTAAGATTTTTTAAAAGGTTTTTTTTTTGCACCCCTGCTGGCCAACCATGAAAAATGTCCTTGGTTCATAATAGAATTTTTTTCTTCCCCTCATGTGTCGAATTTAATTCCCAAGTTTTGTACAAATCAGATAATGTTTTATGTATAGTTTTATGTATAGGCTAGGGGGCACTATAGTGTACACTGGTCATGATTGTTAGCAAGTTACATTTAGACCAGGATCCCACAATTGTTATTCAGATTTGAGCTATATAGGCCAATGTCCATGGTCGTGAAAAGTCATTAAAGAAATATCAAATGAAGATGATTTTCAAAGGTGTGCTATGTAAAAACCATAAGGAGTATCCCAAAAAAATGTATAACTTCTGAATGTGAAGGTCGCTATATATGGCATGCCTGAGTCTGAGCTCATCTGGACTAGATATTTTTTATGAACACACTGTCAAAATGGCAATGGATTTTTGATCCAATATGGCCAACTTCCTGTTCATCATAGAGCAGTGCTTCCATTAATTTTTTGGCTTGTCTAATGGAGCGCTATCACTGCTCTAAAATATGCCAAAATTTGCCCGTCTCCTTGCCCACAGGGGTCCACTTCTAGGTAAATTTGTGAGTACCATATAAAATATTGTTATGAGAATTAAATTAGCACTAAGCTGGTTCACTCTGCCAACTTAAGTGTGTTTCTGTTTATGTTTAGTGGTCTGTCCCTCGGTTCACTCTGCCAACTTAAGTGTGTTTCTGTTTATGTTTAGTGGGTCTGTCCCTCTCTATTGCATGATTTGAGTCACAGTGCAATTCACTTTGAATGAGAACTTTGGAGGACTCTAGAGGCCAAACTGTACAAAATAGGGCATGGGTCTAATTGGCTTTTCTGATCAGGGGTACATAACAGAATTTTCTGCAAAGTTTCACCAATTAATGTAAAAAAAAAAATTTTTCTTCCCATTGTAATCTTTGTGCATTCCTATACGTGGTACTTTAGCATTGATCATTGTGTTTGACATATCAATGTAATCAGTGGCAGCCAATGTATAAGTGATTCAAATTTCAACACGCTAAGCATGTGCGTGTAAGATTTTTTAAAATGTTTTTTTAGTAGTCTTTCATCCCTGCTGGCCAACTGTGAAAAATGCCCCATATCCATAATGGAATTTTTTGCATCTTCTCATGCATAGATTTTAATACCGAAGTTTTGTACAAATCCAATGATGTTGACATTTCATGTCTATGATAGGGGACGCTATAGTGCACACTTTTCATACGCTCCATAGTCCATTATATTCAAGCCGGGAGGATGCATTAGTGATTGAAATTTGAGGTCTCTAGGCCAATGTCTGTGGCTGTGAAAAGTCATCAGACAAACAGGTAATGAAGGTGTTTTTCACCGACGTGCTACAAAAAACCATAATGAGTATCCCAGAAAAATGGATAACATTTGTAAATCTATGTCTCTCCATGTGGCATGTCAAAGATATGACATGGGTCCGATTGACTTTTTGGATCGGAATGACTTGAAGAGTCATTGTGTCAAATTTCACATTATTCCATGATACTAAGATTTTTCTCCTGAATGGGAAATTTTGGGATCACCCCCATTAGGATAAAATGGGCACATTGGCACATCTCTATGGCAACACGGTGCAATAAACAACATGGGTCTTTTTGACTTTTGTGACTGGGATGACCCAGTGGAATTTTGGGTGAAATGTCACAACATTTCGTAAAACTTTCGTAAAAATTTTCAGCTCTCCATATAAATTTATTAGTTATTCTGTAGGTGGCGCTATTGCAACAATTTTGTTTCTTTCACAATGAGTAGGTTTAGGCCAGAAAGTTTTACAACTGATTCGAATATGAGCCCAATTGGACTTTGTATATGCAAACGGGAGCAAATTTTGAAATTCAAATTTTTTTTAAATTCCGATGAAAATTTGCGACTTCGCTGCAGGAAAACCATGATAGTTGTCAAAATGAATTGTATAACTTTTGATGCCCCTCTTCTCTAGATTATGTACAGTGATTTTCAGCCCTGCCGATGAAACCCCCTCAGAGGAGATAGTTAAAATGCGACGTCAGCGAATTTTCACCATGCAACGATGAGTGCATGGGCGAAGCAATAGGCCTTAGGGTAGGGTAGGGTAGGGTCTATTGCTTCGCCTATTGAAGAAGCCAATCAGGAACAATACCCAGTTACTCGCCAGTTACTTCATTACTGGCTTGGGCTAATTAGTGGTGAGTTCTTCAAATTACGGGCTGAAACTGAGCCCCACAGGCTGAAAGCGAGTGCCACCCTGGAGCTCAGGTATCACACATGAACACTGTGCTCAAAGACACACTGTCCAGTCGTGCGGACATATCCATTGTGATAGTGCACATCGCCTCCAATGACATTAAACTGCAACAGTCCAAGGTGTTGGAAAATGACTTCAAATCGCTTATAGACACGGTGCTAATGTCAGGAAAACAATGCGTAATAACTGGTCCAATTCCATCTTCCAGTTTCAGTGACATGAAGTTTAGTGGGATCCGCCAGCTTCATGTCTGGCTGAATGGCTATTGCAGTGCTCTAGGAATTCCCTTTGTGGATAATGTTTCTGGAAGAGGAATAATCTATTTGCCTGTGATGGCATTCATTTGAATAGGGCTGGGAAAAAGCTGAGTGACAATATCAAACCAAACACTGGAGTCTGCACCAAATAGGCCTACTGAATCGCTCCTTATGCATAGGATTAACAGTTTCTCATGTGACATATAAAAAGTATTTATAAGGGACTACTTGATAGACTGCCTGAATATCTCACTTGCTTGTTGAACTTTATTACGGGAACTTTTAATTCAAGATCTCATGATTATCTACGTCTAAAAACTGGCTGCACTAGAACTGAAATGGGAAAAAAATGTTAGGTTATTTTGCTTCCCAAAAATGGAATACATTTCAAGGACATGCAAAGCTGGATACATTGGTGCCACTAATGCACTTTAATAATCTGGTGATAAACATTTATAATCACACCTGTTTTTAATGTTTTTAAATGGACCCGTGTAGTTATTTGTTTTGTTTTTGTTTGTATTGTTCTATATTTTAACAGGGCGCTCATGAAAAAGAGAGTCTGAGTGCTCTCATTGGGCTCTCCCTGTCTAAATGAAATGAAATGATTAATCTGGGATGACTCTCAAGGGGCATAAAGCGCCTTAACGTTTGGCCATTTCTTGAGGGAATACTTTAAGCACATTGGCAAAGCATCACAGTAGCGGGCAGAGAAATCAGAAATCTAGAGAAAAGCACAGATGTCTTTTCTTTTGTTGGGCATAATGCTACCCTGTGATTGGTCCAGTTGCTCTGATTCACTGAAAGATTGTAGATTGTTTGTAAAATCACAAATATCGTGACAATTCGTCTTGCTGCTGCTGTGTGAAACTTGAACCAATCAATAGTTTCTCTAGTCTTATTTCCACTGTTATAGATGTAACTAGAGATTTCTTTTCAGCACTATATCATCCGCGTTCAACTCTTTGGCCACAGTAACTATGGAGGACCTCATAAAACCTTATTTCCCAGCCATGGCTGAATCAAGAGCCACATTGCTGTCCAAAGGACTTGGTATGGCCACTGAAAACACAAATGCATAACTACATGGTACAGGATAATGCATGATACATTAATAGTTTTTGTGTTTATTGTTGTCTACAGCATTGGCGTATGGTCTTGTGTGTCTGGCCATGGCCTACATAGCCTCCTTAATGGGCTCAGTGCTGCAGGTATACCTACTAACCCCATTCTCATTGTAAATAGTTGCTACATTCATAATGATATAATTAACTATATAAATGTGTGTGTGTATCCTTAGGCTGCCTTCAGTATCTTTGGGATGGTTGGTGGCCCTTTACTAGGTTTATTCTGTCTGGGCATGTTCTTTCCTTGGGCCAACTCTATTGTAAGTGTAAAAAATTGTACATCCTTATAGATATCCGTTTTAATGTTGATGGCCCTGTCTATGCAGGGTGCACTCGTCGGACTGATAGCTGGACTTGGTATGGCTTTTTGGGTAGGCATTGGTAGTTTTGTCATGCGCATGTCCAGCTCCAACATACCCCTCCTGAACACAACTATGGCTCCTGTTTTTGAAAATGCAACAATGGTGCCTTTTTTGAATGCTACAATCACTAATCCCAGGTAACACATTGCACTAGTCTGAAAAATGTCTTCTAAATTTTTAAATGTGACCAGATTCTTTTCAGACCAACAGGTGTTGAGGCACTGTACTCATTGTCGTACATGTGGTACAGTGCTCATAATTCAACTACTGTAGTCATTGTGGGACTGTTGGTCAGCTTGCTAACAGGTAGTCTACCACATTCTATAAAAAAACATTTTCAAATTGTCAAAAAAAGCCAAACAATGCAGTCAAATGTGTATGTGACCTCATAACTGTCACTGTGTGTACGCACATGCACAGGACCTATGAAGGAGAGCCAGCTCACCCCCGGCACCGTTTTCCCGGTTCTGGGCACGCTCCTGTTTTTCCTGCCTGAGCGATACAAAGAAAAATTGTGCTGCAGGACTTCTCTGGCACCAAAGGTAGACCTACAAATGTCGACTGTACCGTTATTCCTGGTGGGGCAAAACATGTTTTTTTTTATTATGAAATGTCTTTATTATGAGACATTTCTCATGTTAATCACACTGTAATCCTGACTAGAAAGTTACATTACCCCATACAGAAATCTTAAAGGGACGCTAAATTGTTATAACAATAATAACATGGAATAATAAAATTAACTAAACAAAACATATTTAACATGTTAAACTCAAATACTTTCTGCTATTTGTGAGCAGCTTCGAGAGAGAAGTCCCTATCGGAAGACCATGGAAGCCCCCAATGGATCCGCCTTGTTTAAAGAGGACTCTGTGGCTGAGCTGGAGGGCTCAGGAGCGCCCCCAAATGACAAAGAGAAGCGCAGCAGCCTCGTGCCTGTAGCAGGACTCCTCCTCCAGGAGACAGCTCTGTGAGGAGCCCGCACATTTAACCAAACAAGTATGGGGTGATTTCGTACACCCAACACGAGTTAAAAATATTTCTTTAGCATTTTAGTAGAATTTTTGCTGCTGTGATTGTCCTGTCAAGACTAACATACATTTTAGATTTTTAGCCATTTAATTGTTTTACTGAAGTCCACACAGTACTACATTCCAGTGACCAAATACACTTTGTTTTTCTGTTTGGGGCATGGCTGTAGAGGAAGAATGTTTGGTTTTGTGACTATGTACTAAACTGATTTCCTGAAGGAAGAGTCATTACGCTGTAGTCCACTGCACTGTGCCAGTAATAGCTTACAGTTTTTGGAATCGAAGAATTCTTGTAAACCAATGTTGTGCCTGTATATTTACAATGTGTCTTGAGTCTTACTTAGGGGTCACTGTCTACATGATGTCTGCTATTTTTCAATCATTGTTTAAGAAACATGAAGCATTGGCTTCTGTTCTTGTTTTGACCCCAAATACCTCAAACTATCCAACGCACAAAGAATATGGTTCATATTCTTTTGCTTTTTACCTATAGGCCTGTATATTTTTATATGATACATTTGCTATTGTATTATATATTTTAGTAGCTGAAATATGATTTTATATGCAAGAACCATGAATCCTTTGGTGAATATGAAGTAGAAATGGGATGTTTTGTATTTTTCTATTGTCATCCTCCATCAGCTCATGTACATCCCATGTTCTGACTACTGCCAACGCTCTTTTCATGGTTAACTTTCACCCCTCGCCTTGTCACTTCATTTTCCTGACCTGAAATTACTTGAAGTGTGTGCCTTATTAAACCTGCACATGTTCCCAGCACAACTGTAACTCTATGTTGTATATATAGTTCTACTGAGAGGCCTATATGATGCATATGTGTTGATGCACAGGGGTAGTCTCACAAAGACTTGACTGTTTGGTGCAGTTCTCTAATGCTGAATTGCCAACATGTATTTTAGTGTAACTTAAATTTTTCATAAATAGCCATTTTAAATATTAATACTTATTTTACTATTTTTAAGAGCACCACACTTAGTAATTTCCAGCACTGGTAAATATTGTTTCAATTTTTAAAAAAAAACAATATTTGCTGTATTTTTTTTTTCATACCCAAGAATTCCCTTGCACTGCATTCCAAAAATGTTATTAAATTACTTTTCATAAAATGGCACCATGCTAGACATTAAATCAACACTGCTCTTGTGGAAATGGGTCAGGTTTGTACGTGTGTGTCATAACTGATTTCATGTTTATTCTGTCATGTATGTGGAAAGTAATATCAAGTCTGTTTTATGTTATGAAGGTAAAATGTGTCTCCAGATATTATTAGAAATGACTTGAACGGGCTTGTGTGTATTTTTACACAAGATGTCACAATGCTGCTGCTGTTATTACCCCAATTATAGCAAATAGACAGTAACCTCAAGATTGATCCATAAACCAAATTATCAAATCAATAAATAACTTTAAACTTTGTATTGTCTTAATATTTGACCACACATTGCTATGAGACAGAAAAACTATTATTCTTGTATATTGCCCATTTCAGTACAAAAGTAAAAGTACTATATACTTTACAGTCGATGCATTTACTTGCCTCACAACATTTGAGAGCAGGTATATGCACTTTCTACACCACACATTTTTTACTGGACTGAAAAAAGTGCTACTTTCTTGCTGAGAGACTGCTGAATTGGCCGAAGGGTTATTTTATTTAGCATGCTCATGGTGATCTCCTGCCTAAAAGTTTTGAGCAAACAAAAATATACAAAAAACAATCAATTAGGTGATTGATTCAGTAGCTTTTGTTGGACAAAAATCTCCACAATTCATTATCAAGATCATCACATTTTACACTGAAATAAGCTACTTTTTACTTTAAAAATATAGTTTTCAATTGGCACTTCAATACTGTTTTGAACTGATACTTTACGTGAGTTATTATTTTTGCTCCTGTATGTACTTTTACTTAACAAAAATATGATTAGGATACTTCTTCCACCACCGAACTATTAGCAATTTGAGAAAAAGCAGTAATACTAACAATATTAGTAAAAACCTAACTATGTTAAAAGAGGACTTGAGCTCTGAGGGAGAAAAAATATGGGGTTTTTTTGTCAATTAAGTGCTTCACTTCACTCAATATGACTTGTTAATAATGTGTCACTGTGACTGAGTGGTGTGGTGTTCTGTTCAGAGAAGCCACTGGCGCAGAATGGCTGCCACAGCTCAGCCCCTGGGCAGCTGTGGGTACAGGAGACAACATTGTCTCTCACCACATCATATATTCTTTCTGGAAGCCTCTACATTAAAATGTGGGTTATGTGTTTGGGTTGTTGGGTCTGGTGTATTTGGGTGAGAGCTGTCTGTTGTCTGGGGGTGGAACTCCAGAACAGAATGCACAGGGAGTGAGGGGGCGCACCATAAATCGGCCCAGTGTTCTCCGTAATGAGTGCAGATAGTGGAAGTATGCAGATGCTCTCTTCCACTTCATCAAACAGGAGGGTGAACATAAACATATCAGAATCATCAATCGCCCATTCCAATCTTTGAACACAGCAGCGTTTCCAGATCTCACTCTAGATATTTGGCATATGATTTTTGTGTATTATTATTTTGAAACACTAGGCTGAATGAGCAATTTCAAATTATCACCACTCTTTCTGTGATAAATATTTTCTATATATACATTGACAGAACAATACTTTTTGTACATAAATAAAAAGTAGCTTCACAACTACTGCCCCTGTCCTTTTATAACCTTTATAATAACTAGTCCAACAACTCCAAATGAGTCAGAACTCGGCACAGGAAATAACCCCCTGCTCTTATGGATTTATAGGGATAGCCTTGGACTTCGACTTGTTCTGGAAAAGCAGAGACCCATTTATTGCAAATGAGAAACTTTGTCAAGTTTGTGCTCATGAATTCCATATCAAGTGTTTTACTCTTTTAAGCTGTGTAATAAAAAATACAAAACAGGCAAATGTGTAATAAACATAATAAACCTTGCCCATTTAGTAACCACAAACACAAATCCTGTTAAAACACAAAGAGTTGTTTTTATTTGACAAAAATGCAAAAAGTGACTTGCAAGAATAAATAATTGGATATTGTACATATTCTCACCTTCTATGGTTACACAGAGTTCTTGCATACAGTGATTTGTAGCCTGTGGGTTGTAAACAGCCCAGGAGAGGTCCATGAAAAATATTGACAAACTATAAACAAAACGAAATGTTAGCATGACACAAAGCTCCCGTTCTTGTAGACTTGAACTTCAAGTACAGATAATCCGAAGGACAGGATAATCTACTATTGTCTCCTAGTATTATTTTAAAAGGTCTTTACCATGACAATGTAGTCATCATGATTGCTTGATTTTTGGAATATTTGAAGAAACTGCGATGGGTGCTTCACTCTTTGTCTGCATCTGGGGCTGGGGCCACTGTGCCGTCCTGAGAGAGCAGGTCTCCCACACTGCCACAGTACAGCAGAGAGCGCATGGGCCACTTCTGTGTGAAAGACACCAGGTAACCACTCAATGCCATTTCAGCCTCCGACTTGTATAGCAAGTCTGTGTGGGCCACATTTGTGACACACTTCTTCTGTGACTGTTGTTTCTGCTTTTATATTGTTTTTGCTAGTGCATTTCAATGGAGATTGGGCTGCCGTTAGGCATTCTTACCTTCACTGGATGCAGGTATCCGCCTGGTCGTGAGGGCAGGTTAAGCTCTGCTTGGGTCCCCTCCCGGTCCAGGGTCTCTGTCAGATAAGCGATGTAGTTGGTAGCCAGAAGCAGAACGTCAAGCTTGGAGAGCTTGGTGTCCGGGGGCACAGAGGGAAGTGCTGCCTGTGGACAACAGTGTGAGTTTTCTATGTAGGCTTAAATCAGGATAAAAGCTTTTTACAGGCAAACTGTGTTTTATTTATCAAACTGCACATGTCCAACTGTTACGGGTTTCCACCAATAAATTTTTGTTTTCATACAAACAATTAAATTATATAACGTCAGGAGTTTGTATGATACACAAATACCAGTAAATGTTGCGGTTTAGTGTTGATGTGTTCCGAAAGAAGCGATGGATTTTACATTGTCTGTCCCAAAAGCCATCAAGTGTGTATTGTTAGAGCATCAGGCAGAACAATCCCTGTGTATCCTGGCACTTAAGCATGGGGGGTGGCTGACAGTGTAGGCTGACCTGCAGGCTGTGGAAGGCTTGACGGAGGTTCCGCACACGGCTCCTTTCACGGGCTGCATTTTCTGGAGAGTGCTGACTTCTCTGGGCCCGAGGCAGAGACACTGAGCCGGACTGCCCCTGCTGAAGAAACACACACATTTTTAGGGTTAAAAATCAGTGCAAATTATAGCGCACAATCTGTCTACCTACAACGACGTCAAATCAAAAATATAAAAAATAATTACAGCTTATAGTAATATTAATAATATAATATTAGTAATATCAAGTAAAGTATAATTAATAATACATTTCAATAATCTTTATTTGTGTGGGTATATTATAGAGGCTTGTGACCCATTTATGTGACTTGTATATGAAAAGACATGACAAATGGCTCTGTATTTGTAAGATTTGTAGCTCACCCGTGTCTTTGGGCGTGGGGCTGGGCTGTTGCCTGCACTCTCTTGCCTCTGTGAGTCCATGGTGGGGCCACAGCCGAGTCGGTGCTGCACAGACATGAGTGCTTCCAGAGGATTCACCGCCATCCACACGCTCCAAAGACTGGCTCCAGATCACCACGGCCTTGAACTTGTCTGAGGAGTGCATGTTTCAGTAAATAGATTAGAGAGGAGTTGTAACGCTGAAAAAATATAAAATGCTTTTACCAAATGAAAAGTTAAAATAATTTAGCTGAGTAGCACCTGATCGCAGTGCGTCCCACCAGCTCATCTGCAGAGCCCATCTAACTGCGTCTGTGCATGTTACCTTATCGGGTGAGGTAATGAGGGGTCCTTATCTCCCTGCACCGGCGTCCCCATCCTCCCTGGCTGCGCGGCTGCCAAGAGGAGCAGAC
>KN471355.1:2829-15137 GCA_000787095.1 Periophthalmodon schlosseri | reverse complement strand
CGTTTGACCTCTGTCATTGCCAACAAAGGATATATAACAAAGTATTGAGATGAACCATAACCACCATAATTTGCAAATAAATTCTTTAAAAATCAGACAATGTGATTTTCTGGATTTTTTTTCTCATTTTGTCTCTCATAGTTGAAGTGTACCTATGATGAAAATTACAGGCCTCTCTCATCTTTTTAAGTGGGAAAACTTGCACTTGGTGGCTGACTAAATACTTTTTTGCCCCACTGTAGCTAACCTGCTAGCCGCCGCATTCCAAATGTTCATATTAATGTTCACTCTACATGATCCTGGTATTTTTATTTCACTATTGTGTCCGTAACTCAAGATAGGAACATTAATATCAGACAAATCCGGCACCTTCTTTTCCCGAGGTCGCTCTTGCTAGTGTGAGCAACAGGTTTGATTGGCAGTGTGACTAAGTGCCCGTTCACTGCAAAACCAGCAGTGCCGGCGGGAAAGGGTGTTACCTTCAACAGCCTCGCTCCGGATTGGCTCTCTAGTTGTTATACTTGCGGTCAGAATTCCAAATTTGGAACTGTTCCAAATTTGCCCCGTAACTGCTAGCCCTCCCCCTTATCTGTGTGTATGCGTGTGTGGACATAATGTACGCGGAGCTTACACTCACCTGCTCTCAGTCTGCAATCAACCTGACTATAAAGACCCAGCTCTCCTGACAGACACTGCCAGATTGTTACGTCAACTAGACGCTCCTGTGGTGAAGACTCTGGTATTTCAGCTGGTGGCTACCTCGCCTGGAAACCTTCCAATCCTCCTAGACTTGGGACAATAAACTCGATTATTTTTCCATTTTGCCTTGAGTCTATTTTTTGGCCATAACAGTCCAGTTTTTTATACAGTCTATGGTTGAAATGAGCTATGACTGCTGTGAGTTATGACAGGAGACTGTTACAAAAAAATGTATCACAAGTTGTTCTCCCTGTTAATCAATCACGATTGTCAATTTGATTTTATTTAGTCTTAACAAATAAAAATGTCTTTTAATCTTAATTCTCTGAAGATAAACAATTTAAACTTTTAATAATTGTCATTTAACACAAAATAGCCCAATTGTCTCCCTCCAAAATCTTAAGCTCCAAACCCACGTGCTTTTGCTGACAGTGGATTGGCTATAGACCTCTTGTTTAAAAACACCCAAGCTCATCACTGACCATTAGACATGACTGACTCTCCATTGTGTTTCGATTAACTGCATTGCCCTAGTAAAAGCTGATATAAATTGTTGTATCTTTTGCTGAAAATCAAAATAAAAACAAGTGTAAACTAATGTGTGTTTTGTTTCATTCACACATGTTTAAGTAATCCTGAAATATTAGTCTGCCTACATTTCCAATGCTCAAAATGCTCTGTTACACCTTGTGATGTCATGAAGCGGTAGTTTTCATGCTAACGGCTACTTTTACCTTTAATTCAGTAGAGACTGGCAATTCCAGGGCTGAAATCATCCAAATGATTTTAGTGAAGGTGTATGGAGTTTTAAAACACAGTGGAGCACTTCCTGCATTACCACATGACATCACCAGGTGGAACACAGCGTTTTTCTATTTGAGAGAAGAACTCAGCCTAAATATGCAGGGTTTGTGTGTTAAACATGTGGGAATGAAACAAACACAACTCCAGGTATATTTGTGATGAGGAAACATCAAGGTACACAAAATAGTGTAATATGGACCCTTTAAGAAACCACAAGTACAACCCCAATTCCAATGAAGTTGGGACGCTGTGTAAAACTTAAAAAAATACAGAATACAATGATTTGCAAATCCTTTTCAACCTCTACTGAACTGAATAAACTACGACGACATGACATTTAATGTTCAAACTGACAAACTTTATTGTTTTTATGCAAATATTCACAAATTTTCAATTTGATGCCTGCAACACGTTCCAATAAAGCTGGGACAGGGGCAACAAAAGAATGGGAAAGTTGAGGAATGCTTAAAATACACCTGTTTGGAACATTCCACAGGTGAAAAGGTTAATTGGAAACAGGTGAGTGTCATGATTGGGTATAAAAGGAGCATCCCTGAAGGGCTCAGTCATTCACAAGCAAGGATGGGGCGAGGTTCACCACTTTGTGAACAACTGCGTGAGCAAATAGTCCAACAGTCTAAGAACAACGTTTCTCAATGTACAATTGCAAGGAATTTAGGGATTTCATCATCTACGGTCCATAATATAATCAAAAGATTCAGAGAATCTGGAGAAATCTCTGCATGTAAGCAGCAAGGCCGAAAACCAACATTGAATGCCCGTGACCTTCGATCCCTCAGGAGGTACTGTATTAAAAACCGACATGAATGTGTAAAGGATATTACCACATGGGCTCAGGAACACTTCAGGAAAGCATTGTCAGTTAACACAGTTCATCGCTACATCTCCAAGTGCAAAAATTGTACCATGCAAAGCGAAAGCCATATATCAACAACACCCAGAAACGCCACTGGCTTTTCTGGGCCCAAGCTCACCTGAGATGGACTGACGCAAAGTGGAAAAGTGTGCTGTGTGAGAAGTGAGTCCACATTTTAAATTGTTTTTCGGAAATCATGGATGTCGTGTCCTGCGGGCCAAAGAGGAAAAGGACCATCCGGATTGTTAACAGCGCAAAGTTCAAAAGCCAGCATCTGTGATGGTGTGGGGGTGTGTTAGTGCCCATGGCATGGGTAACTTGCACATCTGTGAAGTCACCATTAATGCTGAAAGGTACATACAGGTTTTGGAGCAACATATGCTGCCATCCAAGCAACGTCTTTTTCAGGGACGTCCCTGCTTATTTCAGTAAGACAATGCCAAGGCACATTCTGCACATGTTACAACAGCGTGGCTTTCATAGTAAAAGAGTGCGGGTACTAGACTGGCCTGCCTGCAGTCCAGACCTGTCTCCCATTGAAAATGTGTGGCGCATTATGAAGCGCAAAATACGACAATGGAGACCCCGGACTGCTGAGCAACTAAAGTTGTACATTCAGCAAGAATGGGAAAGGATTCCTCCTGCAAAGCTTCAACAATTAGTGTCCTCAGTTCCCAAACACTTATCGATTGTTGTTAAAAGGAAAGGTGATGTAACACAGTGCTAAAAATGCCCCTGTCCCAGCTTTTTTGGAACGTGTTGCAGGCATCAAATTGAAAATGAGTGAATATTTGCATAAAAACAATAAAGTTTGTCAGTTTGAACATTAAATATCACGTCTTTGTAGTTTATTCAGTTAAATATAAGTTGAAAAGGATTTGCAAATCATTGTATTCTGTATTTTTTTTAATTATTTAAGTTTTACACAGCATCCCAACTTCATTGTAATTGGGGTTGTATTATTAACGGTCTATATTATAATGATCACAACAGAGGCAATGTGGTGGACATTTTGGCTCCTGTCACTGAACCATCTGCCTGTGGACACAACACTAGCTACGCGCCGGCGCTAAAGCTGTCACACTGTTAGCCGCCGCCTCCTAACACATTTCCCACAATCCCGCTGGGTCCGGCTTGAGCCCAAATGGCTGACGGTAGCAGTTTGATGATGGGACATATGCAGCGCGTCACTGCTTCAGATGGAAAGGACTGCTAGCAGTTAGCAACAGGCTGGGTTTAGCTAACAACAACATCTTTCAGTTTAGCTTTTCTTTCAATTGTTGTCACATCAAGATAACAAGGACAATCAATTCCTGGTTAAAAAAGGGCTGTGTAAAGGTCCTATATTACAAAAAATGTCTTGTCAGCCATGTTAAGCCATGTTATAATGTCGTTACCTCATTAAAAACATACCTGGAGTTGTGTTCATGTGTTCATGTGTTCATTCGCACATGCTGGATTATTAGTCTGCCTACATACAAAATTCAAACTGCTCTGTTCTACCTTGTGATATCATGAAGCAGTACTTTTCAAGTTAAAAGCTACCTTTTACCTTTCGTTCAATAGAGATTGGGTATTCCAGGGCTGAAATTATCCAAATGATTCTAGTGAAGGTGTATGGAGTTTAAAAACACAGTGAAACACTTCCTGTATTACTACATGCCATCAAAAGGTGCAACAGAGTGTTTTCAGTTTGAGAGAAGAACTCAGCCTAAATATGCAGGGTTTGTCTGTTACAATGAGTAGGTTTAGGCCTGAAAGTTTTACAACTGATTTAAATTTGAGCCCAATTGGACTTTTTATGCGCAAACGGGAGCAAATTTTGACATTTGAAAATTGGCAAAATTCCGATGGAAGTTAGCGGCTTCGCTGCACGCAAACCGTGATAAGTGTCGAAATAAATTGGATAACTTTTGATACCCCACTTGTCTAGGTGATGTACAGTGATTTTCAGCCCTGCCGGTGAAGTCACCTCAGAGGAGTTGATTAAAATATGACATGAGCAAAAATGCTGACTCGGCATTTTGGAAATTTCGATCCAAGATGGCCGACTTCCGGTCTGTCAAGGGGCGTGGCCATAATAATATTTGTTGTTTGGCATGACTAGACGAACACATGTACCGAATTTCGTGGCTCTACAACAAAGTTGATGTCGGGACGTCTCCCATTGACGCAATGTATTTTCACTTTTGTAGGTGGCTTCGCCCATGCATTCATTGTTGCGAAAGCAATAGGCCCTACGCCCTGTAGCTCGGGCCTAACAAAATAATAATTCTAGCAAAAACAATATATCCGTTAACATTAAAAAGACATATACGTTTTTTGAAAGCTCTCGACTTTCCCCACGTCACCGCTTCGCCCATGCATTCATCGTTGCAAAAGCAATAGGCCCTACGCCCTGTAGGGGCTCGGGCCAAATAAATTCACTTTTCTGAGTATGTTTAGGCCAGCAGAGAAGGCCTTGCTGGCCCTGACGGCCCACCACTGATTATACATATGAGAGAGAGAGAGAGAGAGGTGGGATAGAGAGAGAGAGAGAGAGAAGTGGGAGAGACAGAGAGAAAGAGAGGAGGCAGTAGGCGGAGCAGCAGTCGTGGAGGACAGCGCTTATGGCTCCGCGTGGGAGATGAGTGAGGAATGGATACGGGAAGGGTGCTGCAGAGGAGAGAAAATAGGGAGGGGGACAGAACCAGAGAGAGAGAGGGAGAGATGGAGGAAAGGATACAATGGTAAGAGTGCTGCGGAGGAGAGAGAAAAGAGGGAGTGAGAGGAGGTAGGAGACTGCAGCACAACACAGGAAACACAACAGGTGTCAGTGTAAAAGACTAAAATAAAACTGGAGCTAATCAAGCATTAAACCAGGTCTGAACCAGGTCTAAACAAGGTCTGAACCAGGTCTGAACCAGGTCTGAACCAAGTCTGAACCAGGTCTGAACCAAGTCTGAACCAGAACTAAACCAGGACTAGAACATATCTGATACAGACTGCAGCCAGCGACCACCCAACAAGTCCTGCATTAAACCAGGACTAAACCAGGACTAAACCAGACCTAAACCAGGTCTTAACCAGGTCTACCCCAGGTCTAATCCAGGACTAAACCAGGTCTAAATCAGGTCTAACCGAGAACAAACCCAGGACTAACCCAGGAGTATCCCAAGACTAAACCAGTAATAAAGCACCTCTGATACAATTCCACTGTAGCCAGGGAATACCCAAAAAGACCTGTATTAAATGAGGTCTAAGCCAGGTCTATAGCAGGACTAAACCAGATCTAAACCAGGTCTATACCAGAACTAAACCATTTCTAAAACATATCTCAACCGCAAACAGTATTCACAAAGGTATGGCTGATTGGCCAATAACAAAGGTGACATTGCAGCATAAATTTGCAGGAAATGTATCAAACTCAAAACCGAAAGTAAGCCCACACCTGCCTCACACGTACATTTGTGGTTTTGTTTTTAAAAATCACAATTCAGTTTATAGTTCACACTTTAAATCCATCCAGGGGCATTAACATCTGAATGAAGACTGAAATCTGAACAGTTAAATTCCCATGCATTTCAGAACATGTTTGTAGAGATTTAAATTACATGGTTAGCAGCTTTTACACAGCATAAGACCCCATGGAGACACAGGGAGGGCATCTTACACACAGGGAGGGCATCTGACACACAATGAGGGCATCTGACATGCAGGGAGGGCATCTGACAGACAGGGAGGGCATCTGACACACAGGGACATTTCAGAACATGTTTGTAAAGTTCTAAACTACAGGGTTAGCAGCTTTTAGATCATTTACTACAGAGTTTAAAGATTCACTATACCTTTCACTTTAACTAGAATGTTCCAATATATGGCATTACATTTATCCATTTATCCATTTATCCATTTATCCACATTAATCCCTCAGTGGTCCATGTAGGTGTCATAGTGGTCCATGGGCATATACTAGTCTATGTGTCTTATACTTATACTGAAGATCATTCTAAAGCTATTCAGGAAAGGTTGACTTGTTTAGTATTGATACCGACTCAAATGAGTATCTAGTTTCGATACTAGTACCAGATTTTCTATACTTTTGACAACCCCAATTGTAATCATGACTAACATTCAAATTCAAATTGTGATTTTCATTTTAACATGATAAATACTTGGACATACTCATAAAATTGGGTGTATGTTGATGGCAGTAGACTGGATGTATTTTGAAGGTGACAACAGTGTGTTCTATAGTCGAAAACAAAAGAGTTTTTAAAAACAGCTGAATAAGTCAACAGAACCCAATGTGCACCTCCTCCACATGTTAGCCAGCCACAACCTGTAATTATGCACTGAGATAGCAGCAGGACGCTGAACACAGCTAACTACTCCAACTACAAGAGTCTGGGTTAACTAAGCCTGGTTAATTTATGGGTCCTCTGCAGTTTTACTCTAACTGAGAGAAGAACTCAGCCATGTGCGAACAACTCTCAAACAGAAAACACTCTGTTCCCCCTTGTGATATCATGTGGTAATACAGGAAGTGCTGCACTATATTTTTAAACTCCATATACCTTCACTAGAATCATTTGGATGATTCTGTAATTGCTCCGTAATTGCGAATCTCTACTGAACTTAAGGTAAAACGTAGTGGTAACTTGAAAATTACCACTACATGACATCACAAGGTGGAATGGAGCATTTTGAGATTTGGAGATGTACAGAAGACAGACTAATAGTAAAGGGTTACTCAAACATGGAAATGAAACAAACAACAACTCCAGGTATGGTTTTGACAACATTAACATTATAACATGGTTTAAACCTCAAGAGTCAATTATGCATAATATAGGACGTTTAACATAATTATATTCAAGATTTTTATAGAAATCTGGCCTAGTTTTTTGGTGAAGTTTATATTTTGACTTCCTGGTTGGACATTAGCAGCAAATATGACATATGTGGAGCTAATTTCATATCTGTTACCTAGCAACCATAATGTAAACAAGGCCCAAAACTTGTCTAAATTACACAACTGTTTTGATTAGACTAATACAATTTAACAACGACACCTTTATTTTGTTAAATTAAGGTTGACACTGTTAGAAAATGCCTTCTTTGTGCGTAAATTGTCTCTGCATTTTGTATGGAATTGATGACAGCTGATGACATAAGTACTCACTGCTACTTCCTGTGTTTTTGTACTTTTCTTCTCAATTTATTTCCAGGCAACATAATAACCTTGGAGACAAGCAGGTGATGGATCCCTCTCCAGAAAAGTTGCACCATGCGCCTTTATAATGTAAATGTGTGGAGCCTATCCATGACAAATAATAATTTTATTTATTTTCTTCTTTTATGACAAAAGCTAAAAAAGTTAAAACATTGAACAATCGCTGGTTTAATGTAGAAATGCAGAATATGTTGATACTTTGCAGTGACATCACGCTGGGGGAGTTCTGCATCTATGTCTAAGGTGGAATGTTCAGCATTTACCATGGGGACACAATGCACACACTAGCAAACAAAAAGTTTTAAGATAGTTTGAGAACTCAAGAAATAATACAAAATAGATTTTTCAAGAGCCTGTGAACAATATGAGCGTCCATGGCCCTGTTTAGGTGTTTGATTTTCAACAAAAAAGGTGAGGGTGCTAACTGAAAAAAAACTGTTGGCTAATGCTAGCTAGCTGGTGTTGTAATTTAATGGCCCTGTTTAGGTGTTTGATTTTCAACAAAAAAGGTGAGGGTGCTAACTGAAAAAAAACTGTTGGCTAATGCTAGCTAGCTTGTGATTGTAATTTATTTATTTATGTATTTATTTATTTATTTTTATGTGTGAGAGACTTGTTTAACAGCGAAATCAGCTCACCTGTTGTAGTTCCAACTAAACCAGCTTTTTCTGGTCACATTGTGTTAAAACAAAGTTCCGATTAAAGTCTAACAGAGTTTCAGACAAAGCAGTGTCTCTGTTAGCGTCACATCCCCAGAGAATGTCAATGACATCATCTGCAAAGTATCAATATGATCCTGTCTGTAGACTCAATCATAAAAACAGTGAAATCCTAATCTGATTGAGCAAACCTGTCTCTCTTATAAGTAGGGTTATCGAAAGTATTGAAAATCAGATACTAATTGATACTAAAACTAGTATCGAAACTAGATACTCATTTGAGCAGGTATTGATGCTAAAAAAGACATTCACAGGACAGAAATAAACCTTTCCTCAATATCTTTAGAATGATCTTGAGCTGTATCAGAACAAGTATAAGACACATAGACTAGTAAACGCCCATGGACCACTATGGAACCTACCTGGACCATTGAGGGATCACACAGATATAAGGCCACATGGGAATAGAAAACAAAGTACTACCATTTAATGTTGAAAACCACATTCTATTTTTTTTTTTTTATTATCATCATTGAGGTATTGGAATCGGTATTAAGTATTGAGTCTATTCCTTAGTATCGAAATAAAGTTTGAAATTTTAGTATTGTGAAAGCACTAGTCATAATAAATACTGTAAGAACAGTCTAACAGTTGGATGCAGTGGTGACTGTGTCTCTTTTTTTGAGATTGAGTTTGCTTGGTCGCCGTCCCCTCAGCTTTTCTGTTGTCCCTCCTCCAACGGCTGTGGGCGCTTTACATAATACAAGCTCAATACAACGTCTCTACCAGCCCAAAATGTTTACTATACTCCCTCTAACGCACCACAGGAGAAAATACAAATATACAGATGTCTCCACCTGCCTAAAATGCCCCAGAAGATACAAGCATATACCTGATGTCTCCACCCACCCAAGATGTCCATCATCTCTCCCACACACCAAAAAGAATCTAATCTAAGCATATATATCCGTCCCCTATCTTCTCTAAGAGTCAGTGGTTTGATTCCACCTCAAGCATACTGCGCACATTGTGGTTGTGTCATTGGGCAAGACACTTCACCCAACTGTAATATCCACATGGAGCACTGCAATGATGTAATGCCATACGGTTAGACAACATGGACTGCAGAGGAGAAACAAGGAGATTTTCAATTCATGAGAAATGTAAGAAAAAAAAACAAAAACTATGTTAATTATAATCAGCATTAGCCTTATTTAAGTCAGTATCATTCCATAAGATGAGAAATGTGAAATTACAAAAAAATAAAAAATAAATAACAAAATAAAACTCAACAAGTGGGTGATGTAATGCTGTATGAAAACATGGACATCCAATTCACAAAAAATACAAAATAAAAATTAAAATAGCCACACCACTGTAATGTATAGGCTATAATACAATAATGATAATAATAATAATGAAAAAAAAAAAAAGTACAGATAAAAGTACAAAATGAATGCTTTAAATCTACAATGCAATAAGTGGGTGATGTAATGTCCAAAAAAAAAAAAAAAAAAATTTTTTTTTTTTTTTTTTTTTATCATCAAAATTAGCCATAACAATTTGATGTGATGGTGAAAAATGTAAAAATATATACATTTGAAAAGTTTATCCAACCAGTGCTAGTGTGCAATAATGTAATGCAGTAAAAACATTGATTGACTAAATTAAAAATATATAACTACAAAATGTCCCTCCAACAAGTGGGTGATGTCATGCCTTATGAAACAAAAAAACAAAAAAAAACTGCAGCAACTTTGTAAAAATCAAAAGAATTGTCCTTACCATTCACGTTTCTATCTCTCCAAGCTGATCTGGTTTGGTCCTTTCTGCTTTCGATCTTCAATAAATGTCACCCGGGGAATACCTTGAACACTTATCCAAGAAATGTCTCCTCTCCTAGCTCCTAGCTTTGTTTCCTACCTTCTACCTACCTCCACCTTCTCCTCAGTCACTAAACTACATTCAAAACAATATACAACACTAGACATCTTTCACTGTGCGATCTAATTTCACTTCTGTACTATAAGCAAGCATTCGCCTCCTCCTCGTCTCCTCTCCTCCCTCCTGGCTTATGCCTCCTCCCATTTTGAACTCAGGGAACCCCCCCCCCATTCCTCTAACGCGCATTCCACCATTAAAGAAGGTAGCATCAGCATGCCAGATTAGTGGCTAACCTACTTGTAGCACGAGCTAAAAATATCCATCTGTCTGTTAGCATTGTCAGTGATCCTATCTGGCGCACAAGCTAATTGTCGTGCTAATAATAGTACAGTGGAAGACAGGAGCAGACATCAATGATGGGGGGGAGGGGAAGAGAGGTGACAAGAGGAAAGAAAAAGAGGATAAAGGGGGAGGGAAGGAGAGAGACGGAGGATGAGGGAGACAGACAGAGAGACAAAGATGAAGGGAGCAAGAGAGAGCAAGAGAGGAGAGAGGGATGACAAGAGGTAAGGGAGAAAGAGACATGGAGAAGAGAGGGAGACAATAAGATAGGGAGAGAAAGGGGGAGGGAAGGAGAGAGACAGAGGGAGATAGAGGAAGGAGAATTATATAATAGGACTGGTCCAATGAGGTCCAAGGATATGCCTGGTTGGAGACATGAGAAAGACTTTCTTGTTTTCAGACAGTAGAATGTAGTGTCCCTCTCTCACATGGAGCAACAAACTCCTTACTGTCTGGGTTAAAGGATTGTCAAAAGTATTGAAAATCGATGCTAAAATGTGTATCAAAAATACCCAACTGAGCATGTGCCAATACTAATAAAATATGACTGTTCTGGAACACAGTTGGCTCATCATATGGACAGATTCACTCCCATTATGTCTGTTTTCAAGCACATTTTTCGCTAAAATAAAGCTGCATTTATTGACATATTTTTACAGTGTATTTAATGATTGCGGGTGTGGGAATGTTGAAAACCATTCTAGAGAATGGTTCTAGAGAAAAAGTGCTTTTTTTGTTAGTTTTTTTTTTTTTTTTTCCCAGCATGGTATCGAAATTTGTATTGAGTATCGAGTCTATTCCCTAGTATCAAAATTGAGTTGAAATTTTTTTTTTTTCCCAGCATGGTATCGAAATTTGTATTGAGTATCGAGTCTATTCCCTAGTATCAAAATTGAGTTTGAAATTTTAGTATTGTGACAAGACTAATCAGAAAGCAGAATGAGCCTCACACGAGCCTCTAATTTGGTTTGCCAGTTTCAATGCTGAAATCCAGTTGGTTTAAACCTAAAAGGACTCTCTCTGAATGGTCACTATATAAACCCCAGAACCTGTAGCTAATCAATAACCAGTGCTAGTGCAGCCTCTGCAGCTCAGTGAGTGAATTCTGGATGTTCTGAGCTTTCACACGAGGCCTGTCCATATACTGAAAATGAGACAAACTTGTATATGTCCTCTATCTGCAAGTTAAGGCACTGGCAAACCTGCTTCAGTTGTGACGGTAATAGAGCACAGGCTACACACAGTTCTTTTTATGTGGAATTACAGAGGCAAGATTTGAAATTGTATTTTTTATTATCACAATTAGCAATTCACAAAGGTTCCAGTTTTTATAGTGTCCTATTTGAGAACTAACCCTCCATGTGTTTCTCTGTGTAGTTTAGACCTCTACAAACATGTTCTGAAATGTCCCTGTTTATTAGATGCCCTTCCTGTGTCTCCAAGGGGTATTCTGTGTAAAAGCTGCTAACCCTGTAGTTTAGACCTCTACAAACATGTTCTGAAATGTCCTTGTGTGTCAGAGGCCCTCCCTGTATAGTTTAAGTGAACTATTATCTCACCAGTTTAAGTCTCTCCTGCAATTCCTGTCTCCCATGGCAACAGAGGCAGAAGTCCCCACTCTTATGCAACAGGATCCTCCATCTTCCCACTCCAGTCTCCCTCTATTCTCTTTCTCTCTCTATCCTTTCCTTCTTTCTGTCTCTTCTCTTTCTATTCCCCCTCTGCCTCACTCCTATTTTTTTTAAGTTATTTCTCACTTACCTTATTCATTCTGACCATCTTAAAAGGAAGTAAGGGAAGGGAGCGAGACAGAGGAGGGTGAGTCTCA
>KN471353.1:43469-61906 GCA_000787095.1 Periophthalmodon schlosseri | reverse complement strand
AACAGGTATTTGAAGCTGCTGGTGCCTCTGGAGTCCTGCAAACATCAAGGTGTAGGATCCTCCAGAGGCTTGCAGTTATGCATAAACCTTCCCTTAACCACCCTTAACCAATGTTCATAAGCAGAAACGGCTCCAATGGGCCCAGAAATACATGAAGACTAATTTTCAAACAGTCTTGTTCACTGATGACTGCCGTGCAACCCTGGATGGTCAGATGGATGGAGTGGTGGATGGTTGGTGGACGGCCACCATGTCCCAGCAAGGCTGCGACGTCAGCAAGGAGGTGGCGGAGTCATGTTTTGGGCCGGAATCATGGGGAGAGAGCTGGTCGGCCCCTTTAGGGTCTCTAAAGGTATGAAAATGACCTCTGTAAAGTATGTGGAGTTTCTGACTGACCATGTTCTTCCATGGTACAAAAAGAAGAACTGTGCTTTCCGTAGCAAAATCATCTTCATGCGTGACAATGCACCATCTCATGCTGTAAGGAATACCTCTGCATCATTAGCTACTATGGGCATAAAAGAAGAGAAACTCATGGTGTGGCCCCCATCCTCCCCTGACCTTAACCCTATTGAGAACCTCTGAAGCATCCTCAAGCAAAAGATCTATGAGGGCAGGAGGCAGTTCACATCCAAACAGCAGCTCTGGGAGGCTATTCTGACATCCTGCAAAGAAATTCAAGCAGAAACTCTCCACAAATTCACAAGTTCAATAGATGCAAGAATTGTGAAGCTCCTATCAAATAAAGGGTCCTACAAATGACCACTTTCAGTTCTTTACAACAATAACATGGTTTGAAACTCTTGTGCATAATAATCTGGAACAGTGCAGTTTTTATTTTTGAAAAAATACTGTTATCATTGGGAGGTTTGTTCAATAACATTCGAATTATACACTAAAGGTTGATGACTTGAAAATTATGATGACTGTCATTTATATTGACAATTTGGCAAAATCAGAGAAAAATCATCATCATCATCATCAATCATCAACTCATTTGCATAATAATTTGGAACGCAGTGTATATACAAAGGTCTTCAGTAATAAGAACAAAGCAGTTGGTTGTAGGTCATAATGTATCTAGAAATAAATTAGATATTACCGTGAAGAATATGTTATCACAGTATCAGCTGTATATTTGAAATCAACATGACAAAATTTTTGCATTTAACCTGATCATTTACTGCTACAAGGTAAGTTTCTCAGTTGCAGTGGGACCTTCTCCATATGTGTGGATTTTTCACACTCATGGTTTCAAATAATGATAATAATAGCAATGCAAGTTACCAATATAACAATTATTATTATAGACAGGAATATTTTCTAGTAGTCAAGCAGTCAAAAAATTATTTCTATTAGATTGAGATCTTTTAAAGACATACTAGATAAATGTTTGTCTGTTGCTCGGGTCCTGACTAGAACCAGGAAGTACGAGCACATAAGTCCTGTGCTCAGGTCTCTGCACTGGCTCCTGTAGCTCAGAGAATAGACTTTAAAGCAGCTCTGCTTGTGTATAAGTCTCTCCATGGTCTAGCCCAAAGTACAACTGGCTCCTGTAGCTCAGAGAATAGACTTTAAAGCAGCTCTGCTTGTGTATAAGTCTCTCCATGGTCTAGCACCAAAGTACACCCACACCCACCCACATGTTAGTGCCATATGGACCATCTCACACTCTGAGGACTTCGGGGACCGGCCTCCTGCTGGTGCCCAGAGTCAGGACTAAACATGGGGAATCAGCATTTCAGTTTAATGCAGCTAAAACCTGGAACAGTCTTCCTGAAGATGTGAGACAGGCCTCTACTTTGACAATGTTTAAATCCAGGCTCAAAACGGTTCTGTTTAGTTGTGTATATAACTGAATGTTTATTATTCTGCACTCTTTTAGTGTTCATTTTATGATGATTATTTATGTTTTGATATATTTGTATTGTGATTTTAATGTCTTTCATTAGTGTAATGTCTTATACTTTGCTTTGTGTACAAATTGAGCTATACTTGCTAGACTTGCCTTGCTTTGCCTAAATGTTATTGACTGAATAAAGCATATTATTGAGGGAAATTAGAAATGGTCTTTGTTATAAAGGTCTTTTGGTTTGTGATAAAAATACAATTACAATGATTTTAAGAGTCGACTAGTCGATTATTCCCATTAATTGCTGCAAGCTCTACAATATAATAGAGGAAACTCTGGCACATATATATGTTTTTTCCATTCTCTCTGGGATCTCCTATCTCTAATTACAACGAATGAGATTATAAATAACCAGATGAAGTCACACTCATAGAGATCAATGGCACTTACACTCTCCAACATGAAGTCACAGGCATCCAACACAAACACGCCATACTGAATACCAGACCAAAATAGAAACAGCTCTTTCTAACACCTTCACAACACAGACTCAAATACTCCTTACAGACACCATTTTTAATCTAGTTAGTCCAATACAGTAATCGACAATACAAAACTCACAGGCAAACATTTAAGACCAAAATGACGAGCCTGACAGCAGCAGTGACGGAGAGAGGGGTGACAGTTTTTCAGTGTAAAGTGAACTGGAGCCAGAGTCGATGGACCCGAAAGCGTGCCCATGATCACTTCCTATTTGGAACCCGGCAGCTAGCAGGTTAGCTATGTCCATTTATATACATACAGTCTATGGTCTTGCCCAAGGACACAACAATCTTATGCACTGGTCGGAGCTGGTATTTGCATACAGCTTGCCACTGCTGTGCCTGGATGCACAATCAATTGAAATGTAACCACTATTTCTTTTATATATAATGTTTGGTTTTTTGGGGGGTTTTTTGTACATTTTTATAGTAATATCTTTGCTAAAAGACCAACCAATAGTCATTTGATGGTGATGGCATGTTGATGCATACACAAGAGACTCTGCAAGATAATGTACTTACTAGAGCTGGGGCTGTATGAACAGGTGGTTGCCGTAGAAACAGTGGGCTGTGCGGAGGGCAGAGGTGGCAGTGGGTTTGCGGTCGGGATAGTAGGCGAGAGAGAGCGGGTACCCGTGAAAAACAACTGGACACTGTGGTGCTGAAGCATATGAGGGGGCAGTGTGCTCAGACACCTGTAGAAATCAAAACATTTCTATAGCACTTTATAACTACAAACACAATGAACCAGCTGATACCTACCTTGGATCCATGTTCTGAGGAAGGAATTTCTCTACTTCTTCATCAGAAAAAGCTTGTGAGAGCTTTAGCGAAAATATTGTCATCACTTAAAGCCTTGGGCACATTTGTTAATAAATGTAAAATTTAAATTCCTCACCTGTGTAAGCAGTTCTGTCGCCTCTTGCTCAGTTCGAACAATGGAGGACACAAATCCATCCGACCAATTTGTCTGTAAAGGGTCAAATTATGTCACTTGGGATAGTATCAAACATTTATTTTATTTTTGTTTAGCTGATCAATTTACCTCAAACACAAACTCAGTGGTGTCTTCAGACTTGAGTGTGACTCCTCTCAATATGACCCTCTCAATCGTCACTAAAACCAATGACCAAACTTTATGTCACATACAAATATCAATTAGTCAGATTACGCGAAAACATAATAATTAAATGGTAGTTTGAAGTTATATTTCTTTAGAATGGGGTAATTCTCATCTCCTATATGCACAATGTAAACGTTCATCCTGGAACGTGGGAAGGGAAATAGAAACTGACATGTTTTTCTTTCAGCACACATTATGTAATAGTCAGACATGTAATTAGTGGACATTCTATATAAGACTTACTAATGTATCTTTGAAACCCACGTCCTTAAATCAAAAGCTTTAATAGTGACCCACTTATTTGCAGATTTAACTTTCACCAGCCTCTTTCTGTATAAATCTAGTTCAGTTATGGCGTTATGGTGTGAAACATGCCTCAGGTGCACAGGCAGGTTGGGACTTCTCTTCTTACATTACACTGGTGTCACTAGATACAAACTGAGCTGAAAATATGGGAAAGTTATGTAGGTGTGTGCATTCGGACAACTGCCTAGACACCGATTTGGACTCTAAACAAGATAGACTTTAAATAATAGATTTTTATGTAAAATTTCTTTATCAAAATATGAACTCTGGTCCACATGCTTTTACTGTGAGAAGACTGGCTCTAGATCTCTCCATTAAAAAGTTGATCATTGACAGTTAGAGATGGCTGAATCTCAAAGCTCTAAACCAGGTGTACAAATAAAATGTCCATTAAACAGTAATATGGCAAATAACTATCTTCTATGACTCTACAGATAATAGCTAACTAGTGCTGAGTGTGTCATTCTGCTATTTTTTTTATTATAATGTACATTTGGAAAACTATTTACTGGGATTATCCTGCTTTAAGGTAATTTAGGGCATGGAAACGCAACTCGGCTGGAGGGAGCCACACCAAACAGACCAAGGACAGACGCCAAGGCAGCCCCAAGCAAACCGTGCCAGTGGAAACAAGGCTACTGTGTCAGCGGCGTATAGTAGTTTCATTAATCATTTACAGTAGTATTTTCTGTAGTGTCTGTGTTATTATCGGCGACAGACATTGAAGTGACTGACAGTTTGTTGCTTTATTTCCTTATTAAGTCTATAAACCAAGACAACATGTACTGTACTGTCACAATGTCAGTGAGTGCATTTCATGAACTCAGTGGCATTCTGCTGTATTTCCCTGTCACAGCAGTGGTATGTTGATGCTTTGGTGATGATTGCCCCAAAAGAACCTTGAACCTGAAACCATGTGCACACCGGCAAGCGGCGCACACCTCCGCCTCAGGGCTGCATTCTTGGGGCTTAGCTCATGAGTTGAGATGTGCCAGCAGGCTGCATCATGTCCACCAGGCCTAAGTCTGTGTGGGCGTTTGTCAACACCTGCGATGCCTACACTCCACGAGGGACAATGGTCAAACATACAGGCTGCAACTTATAAAGGGAAGTCCACACTACTTACGTACACTAATGTATTTTTAACTGCTCCATTTATTTGATGGGGAGAGTGCATATTATTGAACATCTGTAACTTTAATATAAATATGCATGACTTTACTGTTTATTCTCATTCGACTAGGTAACTTATTAATGATTGTCTGCACTCTTTTCTTTTAATGTTAATTGTATGATGATTATTTATGTTTTGATTAGTTTGATTTTAATGTCTTTCTTAGTCTGTAAAGCACTTTGAATCACTTTGTGTGTTGTGTCACTTTGTGCTATACAAATAAACTTGCCTCCTCTTGCCATTGTTTAAGGCTAATTTAAGGCTAGTTTATTAAACTGCACAGATACTAATCAATACCAAAACTAGTATTGAAATTAGATACTTATTTGAAGTACTGATAGTGAAACAAAATCACACTAATTGCACCAAATTGGACCACGTGGTAATACAGAACAAACTATGTAAGTGTTAAAACTTACATAACATTGTATAAAAAGTTTTTTATTTATCAAAATTGGTATCGACTATCAAGCCTTTTCCTTGGAATCAAAGTCGAGCTTGAACACCACACAGTACCTTTTGTTGTTTTTCCCTGGTGACTTTTAGTGGACGGTGTTGTGTCCTGTTTGTGGGCAGCAGGCTGAGCAGGAGGAAGAGGAGATGGAGGCGGGGCATCGTGATGAGGAGGACCAAGGTTCAGTCCCCCTCTTCCAACATTTAGGATGTCTCTGTTGTTTGAAGTCTGAAAATCACAGAAAACTTGATATTTAGGCTAACATCAAACACAACTAACTTTTCTATGACAAAGAAACAAAATGGTTGTTTATCATATCTTGTGTTTGACCTTCGTAATCTGGGGTTGTCAAAGCAAATCTTGTATGATATATATGATATTCACTCTAAGGTGCTTGCTCGTCCTAACTCAATCTTCTTCATTTATTGTGCTTGTGTTTGGCAAAGAGTAAGGAGGCTTGTGTCACTGTGGCTGAATATATTGTCACCATGTATGTATAAACTATTTTAAAAAACACAAAAAACATTTTTGTTTTGAAACCCATTATTGTTCTTTCTGAAAAGGTAATGGAAAACTTTGCCATGTAATAAATAAAACAACTATGAGAAGAACTTCAGACTGAGTAGAGCATATGTGAAACGTTTGAGTTGTTGTAGTTATTTTGGGCTTAAATGTTTTGGTCTTTTGGAGAGAAGACTGTCTGAGTACAACTCACATCTGCCAAAAACAACTGAGTGTGGCCTGTGCTGAGCATTTCCGGACATGAGTTACTGTAATGCAACACAGACGCAGCAATTTCAAACACAATCTGTCATTTTAGCACATTTATAAACTTTCTGAAGCTTTTAAAGATCAGTCACATGTTATTTAAAGTAAATGTGTCTAACAAAATCAATGTGCAGAGATGAATAGTTCACTCAAAACTTCAAATGATGGCATGAGGCAAAAAATCTGAAAACAGTTAAACATGACCAATAGATTGCCAACTGAGTGATACTGATCACTCAAATGAAGCATGACTGATGTAAAACAAAAGCTACATAAACTATATAACATGACAATAGATGGTCCAACACTGGTTGTTCTTTCACTGTATTTCACAGCCTATTAATGTCAACATTTAACAGGGTGATTACGCAGGCCGGCACGACACAAACACATGTGGTTTGGCCTCTGTATTCATGGTTTTACTGTACCGTATATTAACCCATACTGAACGTTTTCAAGTGATTCCAGTTGTTTTTTGTAAAGCTTCTGTTAGTGTCCCACGCTGTTATTTCTATGGTGATGCAATGAAAATGGGTTTGTATTAGGTTTGTGGTATTGGCAAATAGAGTACTCAAAAAAGTGCACAATACTTCAAAATGTTTAACTTTTCACTTGGTGCAACAAAAACCTTTTCTTGTGACTAGCAGACCACCATGCAACATAAGACAAACAAATGACCAACGTGGTCCAAATGATTTTCCATGAGGTCATAAACATGTTTATTTTAACATTCTATGAAACTTTAATCCCTGGAGACTGGACTTAACATGTGATCTCTGAATGAGCAGTGATAGCATGCTGACTTTTCAGAGTGAGAGACATGATGGAGAATACTGCCGCCTGAGTGCAGATGAGAAGAGTGCTCTGCTTCATGTTAAATGTTTACGAGGTGTTGAGCACTTCTTTCACCATTGACCAGGCCGGACACCAGTGATCTCTTCTCTTACAAGAGGTCAAGACTCCTCTGTGCCCATGTAAAACCTGCTCTTATAAAGACTGCTGTAGAAAATGTTTGTACTGGAGTAGAGAGTGACTGTGCTAAAGACTGTGTGAAGCAGATAAAGTGTGTTTTTATTTCACAGTGAAAGTCTGTCATTGGCTGCAGAGCTTTGAGGAAAGGAAGGGAGCCACACAGAGCAGCGTTTACAGCTTCCTGGGGATTCACTGGAGACGCACTCACTCACCACAGCGGGTTGATTTCAGCATACAGAAATGTGCTGACCTGCACTAAGCAGGAGCCAAGGGCAACAAAACACTAAATACAAACGCTCCTCTTTGAGCCGGGTACTTTCCCTTCACTGCTCACACATGTTTAAACAGACGGCTGCATGTCTGTGTATATGCGCCAGACAGACACAAGGAGCAGAGGAAAGCAGACCTGCTCAGCTGCAAACATATACTCTTGTAGCAGTTATATAATTAAATACAAAACTCAATACTGTACACAGTCAATACTAAGCTATCAAAAGGTATTTGCATACTTTCTTGTTTACAAGGAAAGTTATCTCCAACATCTCTAAGTACAACTGCTTCGCTAAATGTCCTAGGAGTTTTATCAAAATGGGGCTGCGTACCTTGTGCCAGCAGGTGCAGTGTGTGTGGCAGGGCTGGCAGGCTGACGATGACAGGTAGGGGGCGCTGTCTTCAGGAGCTGAGCAGGAGCAGGGGGAGAGTGGGGCCTGGCTTTGCTGATGGGGCTGTGGAGGAGGACAGTCTGAGGAGGCACCCTGAGCTTCAGCTGTATCTTTGCTGCTCACCTGCAACACAAACTCTTGTTTAACCACACACAACTGAATATCACATGTATGGTATTAATACTCCATACTGCCATACTGTCGTTCTTAAGTGTCATTTTAATAAGAAACACTAGTTGTATTACAATCTTTTGGAGTAGAACTGCTTGGTGCCCATGCAAAAACAATTGCAAGGAATTATACAATACAGGGAATAATCATTTTTGGCACTAACAAATGGAGGTCAAGAAGGCAAAGAGAATTTGAACAAGCATATCTTATTATTTCAGCTTTTGCATTTGCACATTCTTGGGAGTGGCACAACAACTACAAATATATATTAAATATATATTAGTATAATAGTTAAATAAATCTGTTGCACTAAAAATTTGCCATAAAACAATAAAAGAAATACATTCAAATGCACAAGGAACTATATCCATAACAGTTTGCTGTTTATGCTTGTGTGACTGCTCTTCCTTGGTGATGTTTCACCTGCTCCGACAACACTCTGTCTTCCTGGTACGAGCCTACAACAGGCCATCTTGATGCATAAGCAGTAATAAATCAGACCTTTACAAAACTGTGTTAACCTGAAGGAGGCGGAACCGGCCCTCCACCTGCTCCACTGCTCTGTCATTACGCCTCCTCTGTCACAGGGAGGACGAGGTTTCTGCCCTAAACACTTTCACTGCCATTGAAATCATGTGATTTCACCAAGGAGTACATACAGTATACTATTCATTTTTGTGATGCAAAGCTTGTGCTCTAGTGCTTTGTTGTATACACAATTTATTTTTCTTTACTAATTGTATTAGGACAATACAATATTTATGTTCTGCTTATTCACATTTAAGGTCCCATATTACGCAAAATTGATTTTATGAGCTTTAAGCCATGTTAAAAACACATTAAAAACATACATGGAGTTGTGTTTCATTCACACATGTTTGAGTAATCCTGGTTTATTAGTCTGTTTACATCTACAAAGATCAAAATGCTCTGTTCCACCTTGTGATATTCATGAAGCGGTAGTTTTCAAGTTAACAACTAACTTTTACCTTTAGTTCAGTACAGATTGGCAATTCCAGGGCTGAAATTATCCAAAAGATTCTGATGAAGGTGTATGGAGTTTAAAACCACAGTGGAGCACTATTTGTACTACCACATGACATCACAAGGTTGAACAGAGTGTTTTCTGTTTGAGAGAAGAACTCATCCAAATATGCAGGGTTTATGTGTTACACATGTGTGGTGTGAATGAAACAAAACACAACTGGGTAGCTTCAGCTTGTTCTGCCTCATGATTGGTTAGTTGCAGTCCTGACATAGAGACATCTACAGACTCAACAAACAGAGAGAAGGAACAATGGGCAAAAACATTAACTTTATAAAATGAAAATATGCCATATGTCAGTTTCCACACGCAGTTTTGTACGCATTATATGTGTACATAGTCTGTGGGGCCCCAATTGTTTGTCTTATTTTCTACTTTTGTTTACTTTCTTTCTTTTGTCTGATTTCTTCTTTTAGATGTCAGGTGCAAACAAAATATGAACCAGAGTTGTAGTAGTAAGTAGTACTAATAATTCAAATTTGATTTGATTCATTGATACCATAGCAAATGACTTGAATCGGTTCAATTTCTTGCAACCACTATAAGGAGTCGCTCTCTGCCATTTTCGTTTTGTGAAAGCAGCTCTCTGGGATAAAAGCATGGAGACCCCTGAAATAGCAGCTCTATAACATTTTAGTCAGGTTATGATCTTTTGCAGGGGCAGATTTCATAACTCATCATTAACACTCCGCCGACAGCTTTTGTCATGTGGTATTTCCAAATGTTGCGATGTCATGTACATAACATCTGTTAAAGGTGCACTGTGTAACTTTTCTGGTGGACAGTTCTCCACCTGCTCATTTCCATGGACATAGTATTGTTTTTGTCTAGAATGTTCCACATTATGGCATTAAACTTAACTATCTCCATGGAGATAGTTAAGTTTACAGTTCACACCACCAGGCCAAGTCACAGGTCAGATCTGTGGAGAAATGACCCCACTCACTGTAAGAATGTATGTGTGTTTTTTAGAAATAAAAACACCTGTAAAAGAATAAATGTAAAGCAGATAAGTTTAATGTCATACTCTGAAACATTCCAAGCAATGCAATAATATCACTATTGAGGCAAGCAGGTGACGGACCCTCCACCAGACAAATTAAACAGTGCACCTTTCAATACAGTACTCAAATTTAAGTATTTGCTCTGTATCTGCTTTTTGTAGTAATTTACTAAAACCTAAATGGCTGGTATATGTATAATAACATGAATATGATTTGAGTGGAGCATTTGTGTCGGCAGAGCTCTCACCTGCAGGATGTCCTGAATCTGGCTCAGCTGTTGCCTTAGGACCTGTTTTTGGTGGAAGCTGAAGGCCGGGTGGTTGGAGGCCATGGTGAAGAGCAACAGAAACTGCTCCTCGGTCCTGCCATCATTCAGGGCCAGCCCATAGTTGTTAATAACAGTGTCTATGTGTGTAAGTGTCCGGTACAGCACCCCCGCAGCCTCCCTGTTGTCTGAGCCAAGCAGGGCCAGAGACACCAGCAGTTTGCTACGGACCACCTCATCTGTGATGTTTGTGAGGCCCGACAGGTCAGTGGGGTTGTTGGCCTTAATCTCAGCGTCCCGGAGCGAGTGGTAGTCCTTACGAGCCAAGTCCTCCAAGCAGGAGCCCAGAAAGCGCAGCTCGATAGGGATGCAGAGGTCCAACAAGCCACACAGGAAGTCCACCCTCTGGGCCGAGGTGAGGGCTGAAAACCAGCGGTAGACCCCTTCCCTCTGGATCGAACTTCGGCCTTCCACCATTCTCTACAACAGGGCCAAAACAGACAACAAGATTGGACTCAAATTCAGTGAAAAAGTGGGGATTAAAAGTGCTTTTGTGACATTGCTGGGTTTTAAAATGTATTTTTTGTTGTAAAATATTGGGTTAGAGTCTAGTCACTAATCGAAATGATTAGATACAACATTTGCAAACATTAGATATTTCTTAAGGCAATAAAATGTAAACAACAGAGAAATTGGCTCGTGCCCCGCATGTGGGAGCATGACATCATTACAGTCTAGAATCTAAAAACCACCAACAGACTATTTTGTTTACCCCCTCCCTCTATAATGTGCCTATAACAATTTAATAGCCTAATTGTTTTCAACATCCTACCTACACACACACGTCAGGACTGTACTGGAAAGATTTGGCCAGTGGTTTTACGTCTCTCAACTAAAATACACAAAAGTAGGAGTAGAATTATAATTTAGGCTACATAGAATCGGCAAAGGCTTGAACTCACCCACTCAATAGACTTTGGCCGCAGATATTTGAAGCGAAGCCGCTCCTTTGGCGCACGTCAGTCATAAAAGTTCCAAGTCTTCTCCTGCAACACAGGACCCACAGAAAAGTTCTGCTGTGGCGGGTTAGGCGAAGTTCAGCTCAGTCAGCTCGGTGCGGGCCTGTCCCGTCAGAGCGTCCCGTGCCTCTTTCCTCATGCTTTCCCCCAACTCGGCTTTCAAGTTTAAACCGCTAGCTTAACTGTGCTGGAAAATAAAAAAGTACTCATGGCTTCACCAATTGCAGGTATAAATGGTTAACATGAACTAGATCAAGATCTATGGGAACGGTGACCTTTCTTACCTGAAGCGACAGATGAGTCGACTCTTAAACTAGAAGTGTTAGTTTGAAAATGAGTTGAAGAAGTCTTCTGCATTCTGCCATGAGACTTGAAATCGAGAAAAAAAACAGCTGTGTGTTACATTATCCCAACTCTGTAGTAAGCTCCGGCTCCGTTCAGGGAATGCCTCCTCTGATTGGCTGAACATTCAGTCTGTTTTAGATACTCGATTCTGATTGGGCGAATGGAATATCCGCTGCTGAGCTTTTCCACATCTTTTTCTCATGTGCTCATACATATCTAAATTTTAAAGAGCCAAGTGAAGCACATGTTCACTAGGCAATGTCTGTAGATTCATGACAATAGCCTACTCAACATGCCTTACTATAAAGGCAATAGCCTACAAAGAACTTTGTGGCTACCATGTAGACTGCTTGGGATTTAGGCAGTAGTGTACTTTCGCTCTGTCCCTATGGACCAGGCTATAATATAAAAGCAGCCATGTTCGGGAAGTGTCTGACTGTTTCGTTATAAAAAAGCTATGGTTTTGATGCTGACCATATAAAGTAGATATTATATATTGACAATGTATTTAAAGTGTAATCTATAATTAACTTGTAATTATACGTATATGGCCAGCAGATGGAGTCATGGTGTCATTCACCACCATTTGATGGTGCGGATACAGTGTAGCGCTTCAATATCATTTTCATTATCTTATAAAACACGTGTATCTAGTTGCTGAGTAGCATTGATCATAATCGTGCATATACTGCATAATTAGGCCTATATTTAATCCTTGATAAGACTCACTCCTTGTGTTAAGATCAAGTCTCCTGTATCCATAAGTTTTTTGTGAGCCCCCACTTATGTCCCGCCTATATAACCAAAGCCCCACCCACTCACTGACGGAGGTTCAGTTTAGGTTGCTATAGTTACCATACCCCTCCCTTTAACTAGTCTCGTGGCACTCCCTCTCTTTGCATCAATAAAGATTCATAAATCAGAAACAGTATACGCACATGATGAGATCAACAAAGAGCCAGGAGTCAGTTTCTGTCAAACACTTTCATTATTTTCTCAAAACCAAAATCAAAACACAGTAATTTCCAGAAAGAAGACAGAAGGAAAGAAAGAGAGAAAGAAACCTCCAAACTAGAAAGAGAAGAGCTTGGCATGCTGAAGCATGCTGCAGACTATCGGTGGCACCAGGTAACCACTGACCTGGACTCCTGTGGTACAGGCACATCTGACTGTATGTTGTAATGTGGGGCACACCACAAATACGCCTTCAGCCCAGTCGGAGTTTGTATTCTTAATTTGATCAGCACTGTCAGGCAGAACAACAGCCACTCACTGCCCCGGGTAGCTGTTACCAATGGCAACAAGCTCAACCGTCCCATCACGTGGAACAGGATGCACACACATGATCACACACTGTTAAGCATTTATGTACCCATATGAAAACAAACATGGAGGCAGCTCTGCTCTCGCATGAGAAGACAGCCACTGCGGAAAAAACATGGAAATACGCAATAAATCGTGGGTCCTGACTAGTCTCTCTGTCAACATAAGTGAACTAAAATCACAAGAACTGTTGCTGTTCCCCAGTCACTACATCTGCTAAAACTTAAATCTTTATAGTTTTCTATATTCAATATTCACACAGAACTAAGATATACATAACATTTCATATGCATGCATTATTTTACTTGTATCAATTTGTGCTACCAAAGCAAGGCAGATGACAAATGTTTTATTCATCTTGCAAGTAAGATGCTATTGTTGATTTCAAATTAAGTTTTAGGGGACGTAGTGAGAGGGCAGGCAAAACAGGCCCTTTCCTTTCAAAACAACCCACCACCGAGGTCTCTATTATAGCTGTTTAGCTTTGTTTACTGTGGAGGATGATTTGCCTCAGTGTAGCTTGGTCCCTGACTGTAGGAGGAGGAGTGTGGTCCTGATGAGAACAGGCACGATGATGACAGCGATTGTGTCCTCATGAGAAGCTCTAGTAAAGTTCATAAAGAACGTGAAAAGCCAGAAGACATAACTTACACACTCACTGTAAAGTATGCACAGCTTGATAAGGCAGCACTATTATTTTGTTACAGAAAATTACAGTCTATTGTCTAAAGAAATTGTGTTTTTCGTATTGAAATCAGTATTCATATTAGCAGAGGTGGGGATTTGCAAGTCCTGACTTGGACTCGATTCAGACTTGTAGTACACTTTTGAGCACTTGAGACCTGACTTGATAAAATGGACTAAGAGTTGGGACTTGAATTGAACTTGAAGGTCAATGACTTGGGACTTGACTCGAACTTGAGCCTTGTGACTTGAGACGACTTGATGCTTCTCAAAAAAAAATTATATGTTTTTGGAAAACACTTTTCATAAAGTCGATGCTTTAAGAGCTTAAATTTAAAGGACCAAACTGGAACATATCCTTCTCCACTTCTCTATTTGTTACTGGGGATGTAACAACAACTGAAATAATGTGATATTGTATGGTCAAATGATCAATAAAATTGGGGGCTGTCACAAAAATTGGATTAGAAGCTATCTTGCTAAAAGTCATCGCTGTGTTGTAGCAACAGCTAAAAAAAAAGAGGAAACTACATAGACCATGATCACCATGAGCACTTACAATTATTTTATTTGATTTGGATTATGACAGTAATGATTTACGCTAACGTCTTGTCAAAGCACAAAAGGAAAAAGTACCATATCTACAATTCTGTTAGCCTCACCAAAATATTCCAATAACTATTACACCAAGAGATTTGGATATCGTTACATCCCTATTTGTCACCATGACTTTTTATGTAGTACAATTTAGTTTAAAAAGCATATAAATTGCAAAAATACGAGCTGTATGCGGTACTTTAGTTTTGAAGACTTGAAATGACTTGAAGCTCAAAGCAGAGAACTTGGACTTGGCTTAGACTTGCCTGAGACTTGAGACTTACTTGAGACTTGCAAAGCAATGACTTGGTCCCACCTCTGCGTAATTTAGTAGTAGAGCCTTTTCTTAGAATGAAAATCGAGATTGAAATTATCACAACAAAAGTAATCAACAGTATAATATTTTTGACAGTGAACAATTTGTTATCCAATTTGTTATTTTGTTATACAACTATTTTTATTACTCAGTTCGGTAGAATCAGAAATGCTTGTTGCTATGGGTGACATTATTGGTGACAAATAAACCGAATAGTGTGAGTTCATATATGTGTAGGTGACTAGGCACGGTTGGCTGTTTGAAACAACTTAGCAAATCATTCACACATAGACACACACACAGTCATAGCATCAGTAACAACCCCGGGGCAGCAGATCCAAAAGGCAGGAACTGTTATAATAGGGATAGTGGAGTTACAAAATAAATATATCCATCAACATATTTTACATGAGATATTTTGTGTTCAAATAAATTATAAGTTACAAATCTGTTGAAAACTATGATTTGAAGATGAAAAAAGTCTGTCGTGTCAGTCTTGTCTGCAGACAGTGGAAGCGGACATCTTGCTGCAATGCCAGCTGCATCTTGAGGAGTCTCAGGTTCAGACTGGACAGGTTTATAGACTAGTCTCCCATGTAGTCCACTCATTTGGACTACTCTTCTTTGGCCTCTGCGCTGTGGTCGCTCCTTTCTGGACAATTTGGCCTGGGTTAGCCCTGGTGCCGGTCGATCAAGGCCTCAGAGTCTTCGCAATACTCAAATGAACTGATAGTTGTCGAAGCATAGATAGGCCGACTCCAAAAGCAGTGCTGTGTTTAAATAAAAAAGTGGATAAACAAAATGGCCACTCCGATGTTGAGCAGAATCACCATGACGACCAGAATAGAGCTGTAGGCCTGCGTGGGAGACACAGAGAGAGTGTCAGCGAGGATACACAGCATGAAGATTTAAAATGTTCAACAACTCACTTAAAAATAAAACAAATAACATGTCAAACCCTGAAGAAAAAAAACAACCACATTTATTAAGTTACAAAATTTCAAGTTTTCTATTTGTTTTTGGCTGTTCAGGGGTGCAAACTTCATGTCCTCCTCCCTCTCAACATCCATATATTTCCCCTTTAGTCTTCCTCTGGACCTCCTGCCTGACATCTCTAAGCTTGGCATTCTTAAAATGCTTAATTTACTAAAAGCATAAACATCAAGGTGTCAAAAAATGCAATCACAGAAACATATGACAATGAAAATTACAATGAAATAGAGGCTTAATGTTGCTCTCCCAGTGTATTGAGCTTCGATTTGACTGAATAGCTTGGGCATTTTATGTATTGCCATTGAGCTTTGACAGAGAATGTTCCAAATTCTACCCAATATTAATCATCCCATTACAAAAAAATCTTCAATCTCCAAACTTATTCCCTCAGAATTACTTCTGAACTCCTCTGCTCTAACCGAGTCTCTGTTTGTTAATGTGACACTTCAACAGATGCTTGCTGACAACTTGGGTCATTCGGGTGAAGGCCAGTCCTTTTAACCACCTGTCCACTGCAAACTCCTCTAGAATATCATTATTCAAGCCTAAACTAAAAGTGGCACACAGTTATGTAAATGAGATGCACCAGGATATGAGCATAAACTAAAAATGAATGTTCATTTCAGCTATAGGAATAGTGTGTATGAGACAAATGAAAACCAAGGTTAGAAAGTGACCTGTTCTATGATCCACCCATGAACCTATTATAAAAGTATCCATCTACATTTATATGCTTCCAACCATTTCATTGGTTTCCCCATGGCATCGTTACAGAACCACAGATACAGTTTCACAGATTAAAATACAATTAAGCTAAACAACAGCCAAAAGGTATTAAAATTTGATAAGGCCGTTGTACAGGTTTATAATCTTGATACATATCATGATCTGTGAATGGTTTGACTTTGAAAACAAGCCCACGTCTATAATTAGCCTAATCAATTCCAATAAGATTCATTATTACGTTGTTAATTATACAGAGCAGAGAATAAGATGAAAATATTGAGGTTTCGTATAATCAGATAACATTATATGTATATTTTTTTGTTTTGGGTTTTTTATGTAGCATTTAGCAAGATCATGTCTGGTAATTTTCCCAGAACTGTGCTGACTGACAAGAATATTTTGAACATATCTCTGTATCTCGACCACACAGCCTATTACATTGTATTATGTGCCATCCCTGTGACTGTTTATCTGAGTGCGATAGTATCTCTGAATGCTGTGAACCTGTCTAAGACAAATCTCACTTGCTTCTTCTCAGCGGCTGCAAACACACTCTACACCTCCACCGCCCCCCGCCTCACGGAGACAGACTCCAGTGGATTGGCTACATCTGAAGCAAGGCATAAGCTGTTCCCTAGCAACAGAGCGTCAATGAGCCAATAGGAGCCCAGTGAGAGGAAAAGGGGGCGGGTCTGAGTGTGCTGTTACTAAGGTGCAGGGAGGACCGCTGGGCTCCTCTGTCAGACACTGAACATCTACATAAACAGCTCCACTCTCTGCTGCTGCTGACAGAGAGCAAGGAGCAAACGGACTCAGGGTAATGTTTACACACAAGAACCATGGGTCCCGGCAAAATGCAATATGGCCTTCATCAAGTTTTTCTCTTGCTGTGATGTGACCCACAATAAATAAACTTTAGCATGAAAACAAAATATAAAAACCCTAGTACAGACCTTGACCAAGGCATTAGCCATACCATCTGTAAGGGTAAGTATATAGTGGCATCCAAAGGTCTTTTTATCACTGAGGCACAAACCTGTTCTGTAGAAATCTGTACATGTACATGTATCTAGTGATTCAAACTCTCCAAATTAACACTAAGATAAAGATTACAGTGGACTTGAATCAAAGTATATCATTTTTGCTTTGCTTTGCTTTTGGTTATCTGTAGCTTTCATTAGCTAATGCTTACAGTGTGGGATTAACAGCAGGGACAGTCCGGCAAGACTTGGCCAAAAAATGATATTATTGGAGCATAATCCTTCGGCTTGCTCATCGGACAAAAAATGTTTCTTTATTTCACAAGGTTAAAGCTAGTGCTTTCCCCTGGATTATCTTAATATGTGGGATAACATTGTGTTATGTCACTGGGGATGGGATGTATCCTCATGACAGTGGGCAACAAATCCTTTTAGCCAAATCAATGTGTGGCGCTGACATGACAAATACAACAAATGCACCATGCAGAGCGAATTTCAAACCATGCAGCCAGCGGCACGGTTTGTCCATTTATTATGTTCACTTTTTATGGTAATTTACTGCCCAATCTCAACATGGACATCAAGATATGCGGAATCATAATTTCATTAAACAAAACAATCAACAGGATTGTACATTGCACATACAGAACTATAGAAGTACAGAACTGCAACTGTGTGGTATCGTACTGGCCCACTGCTACTGTGAGGGTTCACTAATGCCAAAACTCATTTAGCATCAATGATAGTAGCATAATTATCCACCTTCAGCATAGTGATCTTACCTTACCTTACTCAGTAAATGATATCAGCTGAGTAAAAAATTATTTTGAGATATAACCTACGTCTTTAAAATAATCAAGTGGGACATAACAAAGAAAAAAATAAAAAGTATAGCTTCTCTTTTGAGACTAATATCTGGTGTTTTACAAAGTCTACTAAACTGTGAAAGTTTGAAAAAAATGATAACTGACAGTTTGGAGACTTACCGAGTTGCCTTTGCTCTGTGTAATGCTGAGGTCTTGCTCTGGTGTGATGGGGGAGGACTTGAGGGGAGGCGAGAGTGTGAGGTCCCTCCGTAGAGGCCTTGAGTCCATCTTGTCCCCTGTACGTGCATTG